>JADBJO010010760.1:0-7500 GCA_016801955.1 Conus betulinus | reverse complement strand
ATAATTGATAAATGGCATCACTTTTTTTCTTGGTTTGGGATGAGTGGTATCATTATGGTTAATGATCAATAACACCACTAGGGTCAATGATAGTAAATGACACCATGATCAGGGATAGATGACATCACCATGGTCAATGACGCAAAATGTCTCCAGGGTAAGGAATAAATGATGTCATCTTGGTCAGGAATAAATGATATTATATTGGCAATGATGAAGAACATTATTATGGTCAATGCTACATAACGTATCATGAGTCATGATCAACAACATCATCATGGAATTTCAGATTGTGCGATAATTGTAGCAATGTTTATGATAAAAGGGCTGGACAATATTTGACTGATATGGACTCGGACCGTCGCTCACCTGCGGATCAGACGTGTTTTTGTGCGCTCTGCTGAAGTGCTCTCTACCTCCACTTTGTGAAAAACTGGGACTACCACTTGTTTGCAAAATGTAGCATATCACTGTCTTCATGGATTCCTTCAAGTTAAAGAAAGTTCTTTAAGTTGTGTATTTTTTTTTCTTTCATAATTTCAAAAGAAACCTTTCATCCAGATCGAGGCCGAAAACGAAAACTGATCAACGCGAGAAGAGCGTGAACACGTAGGTGTCATGGCTTAATATTCCGTGCCAGGTGAGGTTGGGCGCAGGCAGTGCAACATGATGTGTGTGTAGGCCTTGAGTGTTTCATGGAGACGTACTTCAAAAAAATGTGTTTGCCTCTCATGTTGTTGACAGTGAAGTAATATGTGTTCTTCAGATTGATTAACGTAACGGAACACTCTGTAAAAGTGCCAGGAAATATTTTCTTATATTGCGGTTTGAGAGAGAGGGAGGGGAGAGAGGAAGAGGGAAAAAAAAAAAACATGTAGGAAGAGACTAACTGATGCTAGCGAGAGAGAATGTCAAGTCGCCCCATCACTAAATTTCTTCAAGGCCAAAGAAGTAGCAAAGGAAATCCTCCTCCACGTCATCAGCAAGTGACTCTGGCAACAGTCCCGTTCCCGCCTCAGTATCTCAAAGCAAATCACGGCAAAATTTGAAAAAAACAGAAAGAAAGAAACTGAAGTTATTCTAGAAGAAATGGAGGTGCAGAAAGCCCTAGACGAAATTAAGAATCAACTCCAAAACATAGTGACCAAAGAGGAGTTTAGAATCAACTCCAAAACTTAGTGACCAAAGAGGACTTTCAAAGCTTGAGAGAAGAAATGAACAGTGTTGTGTCTAGACTGACAAACAGAATCGACAAACTAGAAAGCGACATGTTTGATTTGCAGACGGAAAAGGACAAACTCAGGAGTGAAAGTCAACAACTGAAGGAAGAGAATAAAGAACTGAAAGGAAAATTAGAACAGTATGAGAGGGGGTATACAGGACTTAAACGTGAATTAAACGATAACGAACAACATGGCCGCCAGTGGAATCTTCGTGTGTACGGTGTCTCAGAGGCTGGTGGAGAGGAGCTGGTGAATGACTGTGTTAAAAAAAATGTGGCTGTCTTCAAAGAAAAGGTGGGTGTGGAGGTGAAAAACAGTGACATTGAAATAGCTCATCGCTCAGGTAGGAGGGGTGGAGCAAGGCCCCGCCCGATCCTCGTCCGCTTTCACTCCAGGAGACTGAGGGAGGAAGTACTCCACAACCGCCGAAAACTGAAACAGTCTGGCATCTCCATCGGCGAAGACCTGACTCAGGCCAACTACAGACTGTTAAAAAAGGCCAGTGAACACTCAGCCACTTTAGCAGCATGGTCAACCAACGGCAAAATACTCGCCAAACTGAAAAATGGAAAATTGCTTAAGATTGATATTGAAACCAACGTAGAAGAAATGTTAAGAAGAGAAATGTAGTGTTTTTTTTTTTTTTTTCCCAAAATACATATACAGGTGTGTGTTACTGTGTGTGCGGCGGTGTGTGTGTGTGTGTGTGTGTGTGTGTGTGTGTGTGTGTGTGTGTGTGTGTGTGTGTGTGCAAACATATGTATATGTGTGTATTTGTATGCATGTATTTGGGTATGTATATGTATGAGTATATATGTGAGTAAAATGTGTATGTACATACAGGTGTGCATATGACCATAACTTTAAATAGTCTAAAAAGAGGGAGATATTTTGGGGAGGGGGGATGGTAGAATCATGATAAAATCAGAAATGAGGATGTCCTCTTTCGCCCCCCCCCCCCCCCCCCCCCCGTCGGAGCAGATGTGCATAGCTATGCATATGGTATGTGGACACGGATATGTATGCGTGTATATAGGTATATTTATGACCCTAATATCTGACAGTCCACTAAGCGATTTCGGGGGGGGGGTGGGGGGGGGGGGGGGGGGGGGGGGGGGGGGGGGGTCGAAATCAGAACGAGGACCCCCTTTTTTCGTTCTCCGTCGCTGCAGGCCTCTTTTAATCGCAGATTAGAGCTGGGGGATGATAGTAACGTCAAATGAAAACAAAATGTTTTTGATGTACAAAGATTTTTTTTTTTTTTGACAGGAGAGTAATTGGGGGTTATGGGTGGGGAGGTGGGGTAGGGGATGGGATATATGCCATAGGACCACTTCAGGATAGATGAATTGAGATTTCCAACCATTCTCATATGGAGAGACATGGCAAACTGGATCTCTCGGTGAATATACTCTCTGATTGTGAACAGAGGAATAATTTCTGTTGAGAAAGAAGTGAATTGATTATTTTTAAAAGAATTGTGAATGTTGCACAATCGGATTGGAACTACACAGGCGGGCACACGCAGGGACACACACGAGTACATATACTCCCGCTTCACTCATGCGGGCATGGATGCGCGCGCGCGCACAAGAGGTCGGGGAGGAACGGGAGGATTTAGAGTGAGTACGCAAAGAGTTTGCTCTTTCGACAGATTACTCTGGGTACCGTTGATTCCTGTGGATTCTTTCCTTCTCTTTTCAATCTTTCCAGACTCATGCACACGAGACAAGATGCCTATCATTGTAAATTGTGTCAAAATGATACCTAATCTCAAAAAATGAAGTGTGAAAAATGAGGCAACAACATGGAGTGAGAATTTTTTGTTGTTGTTGTTTATTGTATATATATTTTTCCAGAGGCCAACATTTGGCCCAGTGTTGATGCATAATGATAATGTGATGGAACCCCGTACTTACCGTTGACTTTCTTTTTTTTTTCTTTCTTTCTTTTTTTTTTTTTTTTTTTTTTTTTTTGAATGAAAAAACGTAAATGTGTATTGTTGTATGGATGCACCGCATGTAGCCAAATTCTCTCTCTGTCCCTCTCTCCCTCAAGCGTACACACCCGCGTGTGGGGTGTGTGCGTGCGCGCGGGCGCGCGCGCGGGCGGGAGGGAGGGTGCTCGCGCGTGCTCGCGTGCGCGCGCGCGCGCATTCACAGACATGTATGCAGTTGCATACATGTACGCGCGCGCGCACGGGTGCACGCATGTAAGAAATAGTGATTGCCTATAGGAACCCCCCTGCTGCCCCATTTCACACATGTGTTGTCATGTCACTCAACATCCAAAACAAGAGGAAGGACATGAATGGTCAAAATGAATGGTTTTGTTCGTTGTATCAGTCTTCTGTAAATTATTCTTTGTATGTTTCTTCCAATTGATTTTAGACTGTATTTTTTTTTCTTTTCGTGAATGTATGTCAATTTTGAGTGGAATGTGCTACTTGCTTTTCAAGTATATGATTTCGATGTAGAAAAAATCCGTATGTGGGATCTGTGTTTTGGCTCCTATGTTATAGTCAGTATGGGGGAGAGGGGGGGGGGGGTGGGGGTGGGGTGATGCGGTGGGGGGGGGGGGGGGGGGGGGGGATGAAATGAGAAGGGAAGTTCAAAACTCACTTGCTTGACGTTTTTTTTTTTTTTTTTTTTTTTTTTTTTTTTTTTTTTTTTTTTTTTTTTTTTTCCCTCTCCCTTCCCTCGCGCCCCCGCCCCCTGCCCGACCCTCTGACCCTCTTCCTTTTTTTTTAATTTTTTTTTAAAAAAAAAAAAAATTTTTTTTTTTTTTTTTTTTTCGAAACAAGTCGGATGGGCTTCCGGGGTTGGGTGGGGGTGGGGAGTTTTAACGTGAATGTGGTGGCTGAAACGTTTTGCCAGATAAATCGACAAATATACCTTAACTCAAGGGAACCTGTTGAGAGGGGTGGATTAGGGAGGGGGTGGTGCGGGGGGAGGGTGTAAGACTGAAGTCAAATTATGTTGTGAGGAAGTCTGCCTCTACGACCGCCTTCTTCTTTTATAATATCTTGGTCCCGTGACATCTTTTTCAACCTCATGAGCATCTCTCCCTCTCTCTCTCTCTCTCTCTCTGTCTGTGTATCTGTCTGTCCGTTTCTTTGTCTCTGTCTCTGTCTGTCTGTCTGTCTGTCTGTCTCTCTCTCTCTCTTACCGGGGAAATGGGAGTAAGAAAAATGAAGAGATACTTAACATTTTATTCATCTAGAAATGAACAGTGTTGTAAAGTCGAATGCCATAACAACGTTCTTTTTCTGTGAAAAATATGATGATACCAGTTTTTGCTGTGGATCCACTTCATCTATTGCACTTATGCCTCGCCCAGGATTGTCGAGGAGAACTTTTGACTTTTTGATTGCATGTTTTTTTTTTTTTTTTTTTTTATTGTGTGAACAAGATGTTTAATAGTTGTACATGTACATTTTTTTCTATTTCTATATGTTATATTAGGATCATCTGCATTCAACTGTTTAATATCAGGATATGTCAGCGATATTGTGTTAACAGAACTGGCACGCAGGGAACTGTTTTAAAGAATACCCTACATTTAAGAAAAAAAAACGAAATCATGAATAGTCTTATAGTTTCATCTCTTAACTGTCAGGGTCTCGGTAACTTTCAGAAAAGAAGAGATGTCTTTCAATTTTTGCGACAGAAAAAATACTCTGTATATTTTCTGCAAGACACTCATTTTAGTCAATCAATGGAACGTCAAATCAGAGCGGAATGGGGTTATGAGTGTGTATACGCTTCCAACAATACAAGGTCTAGAGGAGTAGCTATTTTGCTGAATAACAATTTTGAAATTTAAAATCATAAACACTATAAAGGATGAAAAATGGTAATTATGTAATTTTAGTATTGAATACAATGGGAAAAGACATAGTTTTAGTAAATATTTACGGTCCAAATAGAGATGAGCCATCCTTTTTCATGAATATACAAAAAAAAATTGAAGAGAGTAAAATTCAGGATGTAATTATTGGAGGAGACTGGAATTTAGTTCTTAACCCTCATCTAGACTGTTATAATTACAAACATGTCAACAACCCTAAAGCACAGAGAAACTGTTTATAACATGATATCTGATCTTGAACTTGTTGACGTTTGGCGAGAGTTTAATCCAGAAGTTCAAAGGTATAGCTGGAGAAGGTTAAACCCAGTACAACAAAGCCGTCTAGACTTTTTCCTTGTATCAGACTCGCTGTTTAGATATGTCAAAGAAGCAGACATTGTATATGGTCATAGAAGTGATCATTCTCTCATAAATACCAAACTAATATTTAGACAGGAAGAAAGGCAAAAAAGCTTATGGAAATTCAACTCTTCCCTTCTTAAAGACCCCAAATATGTAGAACTACTAGTCCATGGAACTATAAGCAAAATTAAGAGCAATACGCAGCATTACCTTACAAACGGGAAAGTTTAAGTGAAATTCCTGATGACCAGATTCAATTTACAGTATCAGACCAATTATTCTTAGACGTCCTTTTCATGGAAATAAGAGCAGAAACTATATCGTACAGCATAAGAGAAAAGAAAAGACTAACAATTAAGAAGAGACCCTGGTAAGAGAAATTTCAGTTTTGGAAAACAAACTAAGTATTAGTGAAATTGATAAACAGTTACTAAGCAACAAAAGGAACGAGCTGAATGAAATCAGAAAAAAGAAAACAGAAGGGGTCATTATTAGATCAAAAGCAAGATGGGCTTCTTGGGGTGAGAAAATAAGTAAATATTTTTGTTCCATGGAAAAAAGACATTTTGTTAGCAAACAAATGACAAAGCTAATCACAAAGCAAGGTGAAGTACTGTCAGAAACTAATGACCTGTTGAAAGAAACTAAAGATTTCTATGAAGAACTATACAAACAAAGAGAAAAAAAGACAGAATTAGATATCAGTAATTACGTTACAAAAGTCACAAAACTAACGCAAGCAGAAGGTGAAAATCTAGAAGGTTACATAACTGTAGAGGAAGCATCAAGGGCTTTGAAAAATATGCAGAACGACAAAAGTCCAGGAACAGATGGAATAACAGTTAACTTTTAAAATTTCTTCTGGAAACAGTTGCGCTGTTTCGTCGTACGCTCATTAAATGAAGGGTATTTGAAAGGAGGAGAATTATCATTACACAAAAGGAAGGGATCATTATATGTTTACCGAAAGAAGATAAACCAAAGGAATATCTCAAAAAACTGGAGGCCAATAACGTTACTTAATGTGGTTTACAAAATTGGATCATCATGCATTTCAAATAGAATCAAGTCAGTCTTGCCTAAACTTATTAATGAAGATCAAACAAGGATTTGTACCTGGAAGGTATATTGGAGATAATCTTAGGACAATTTATGACATGATACACTATCTGGAAGAAAATCAGTTACCTGGGTTACTAGTTTCGATTGACTTCGAAAAAGCATTCGATACAGTAGATTGGCTGTATATGAATGAGGTATTAAAAAGCGTATGGGTTCGGTGAATTTGTCCGCAACTGGATTTCAGTCTTTTATACGAACATAAAGGCATACGTAACGGTAAATGGTTAAAATGTCAACAAGCTTTATAATCCAAAGAGGCTGTCGCCAGGGTGACCCAATTTCTCCATACTTATTTGTTTTATGTGTAGAATTACTAGCTTGTAAAATAAGAGAAGATACTGATATAAGAGGTATAAAATTAGCAGATACAGAATTCAAGATAAGTCAGTTTGCCAGATGATACCACCTGTACTTTAGAAGGTGACAGACGTTCATATGTAAAATGTTTGATACACTTGATGAGTTTGATGCCATCTCAGTCTCTTAAATTGAATTATGAAAAGACTCTAAACGTATGGCTTGGTAGTAAGAAAAAATTCGAAAGAAACTTACTTAAACCATAAGCAGATGAAATGGAACCCACATACATTTAAAATACTGGGGCTATGGTTCACTAATGATTTGTCAAAACATGGTTGAAATAAACATGGGAGAGACAAACTCTTCGAAGTAAAAAAAAATATTTAGAATTTGGCTACAAAGAACAATAACACCTTTGGGCAGAGTAGCGGGTACTAAAATCCTTAATCCTTTCAAAGCTTATCTTTCTTTGGATACTTCTTCCAAATCCGCCAGACACTCAGATCAAGAAAATTCAGAAAAGTTGTTTTGAGTTTGTATGGGAAAATAAAATGGACAAAATCAAACGCAAATATTCAGTGCACAATACTGAATGGAGGGATAGGTATCCCAAAAATTGAAGAATATAAAAGGCATTGAAACT
>JADBJO010010759.1:52500-67500 GCA_016801955.1 Conus betulinus | reverse complement strand
ATTAACACGCCCATCCCAATGTAACATTAATCAGCATTTTGTCTCTTTTTTTTTTAGGGCTTGTGCCTTTTACGTTTCTTGAACTGGCAGGTACAAAATAAACGTTAAATCACTTCATACACTCACATGTGAATCATTTTCTTTTTACGCATCGATCTTGCCTCCAATATATGCTTTTAGAGAGAGAGAGAGAGAGAGAGAGAGAGAGAGAGAGAGAGAGAGAGAGAGAGAGAGAGAGAGAGACAGACAGACAGATAGATAGAGATAGAGCGAGTGAGCGAACGAGAGAGACAGACAGACAGACAGACACGCAGAGACAGATAGACAGAAGGAGCGAGCGAGCGAGCTAGCGAACAAGACAGAGAGACAGAGAGATAGAGACAGAGATAGACTGAAAGAGAGACAGACAGACACGCAGACAGACAGACAGACAGACAGACAGAGAGAGACAGACAGACAGACAGATAGATAGAGCGAGCGAGCGAGCTAACGAGAGACAGAGACAGAGAGATAGAGGACAGACGGACAGACAGACAGACAGACACGCAAAGACAGACAGACAGATAGAACGAGCGAACGAACGAGAGAGAGAGAGAGAGAGAGAGAGAGAGAGAGGAGAGAGAGAGAGAGAGAGAGATCTTTTCCTTATCCCCGTGCTTCTTTATTAGATCTAGTGATATGCATGGTATGCATGGTATGCATGGTTTGCACGTGCTTGTATGTCTACGGATTTGTGCCTATGTACATGCATGGATGTGTGTTACCGTGTTTTCAGCACAGTCCAAGATCAGTCTCATAACAAAAGTGATTTCAGTGCCAACCTGCCAGTCCGCCTGCAGTTATGGGCCAGGTGCGTGCGAAAGTCATTTGTCAGTTGATATGTATAGTGATATATCCTGTGCATATACTGACTGGCCGCTTGACAGTCATTATCCCATGGCCACTGATAGTCATTATCTCATGGCCGTTTGATAGTCATTATCTCATGGCCATTTGATAGTCATTATCTCATGGCCGCCTGATAGTCATCATCTCATGGCCGCTTGATAATCATTATCTCATGGCCGTTTGATAGTCATCATCTCATGGCCGCCTGATAGTCATCATCTCATGGCCGCTTGATAATCATTATCTCATGGCCGTTTGATAGTCATCATCTCATGGCCGCTTGATAATCATCTCATGGACGCTATCCTTATCTCATGGCCGCTTGATAATCCTTATCTCATGGACGCTTGATAGTCATTATCTCATGGCCGCTCGATACCTTATCTCATGGTCTCTTGATAGTCATTATCTCATGGCGACTTGATAGTCATTATCTCATGGCCTCTTGATAGTCATTATCTCATGGCAGCATGATAGTCATTATGTTATGGCCGCTTGATAGACATTATCTCATGTCATTTGTCAGAGATGCCGATGATCTGATGCCTGAAGCCTCATTCTCGAGTGTCCTTTTTTCGAACGGGATTTAGTACTCGTATCCATTTTTCCAGTCAAGTGAGATATATCACCAAGGACCTGTCGAGTTTTATCTTCAGTGGGAAGCTGCAAGACCTGGTTTTCCGTGTGAGGTTGTCTTCCCATAGTCGATAAAAAAAAAAAACCTGGCGAGCCTCGTTTTGGACTTGCCTTGCTAAGCTTCCCTCCTTGCTCCGGGTTGATTGAAGATATTTCTTCTTCAACGTCCTCACGACTTCACGACTCTGAAGTCCATTTCGTCCAGGGTGATTCAATATATTTCTTTTTCAACGTCCTCACGACCCAAGACATCTGAAGTCGTCCATTTCGTCCACGGTGATCGAACTGCTCAATCCCATACCGAGTTGCTGTCCGTGTTTCCTTACTTGTGAACTGATTTCTTTTATGTATATTCCTGAAACCATTTTTTCCCCCTGTCTAATGGTCAGATCCCGAAGTATTGTTTCACCGCCATCCAATAGGCTATTATGAATAGCAAAACGCAGATTAAAAAAAAAAAAGCCATCCTCTGATGCACAGAGCGTTGAAGTCTAGTAGCGTGTCCTGCATTATATTCCCAAAGAAGGTGCTGAACAGAATAGGTGAGGGGAGGCAGCCTCGGCGCACCCCTGTGGTTTGTTTGGAAGAAGTCTCCACTGTTGCTAGTCGTGACAATAACGCTGTTTGGGTCTTTGAGGGTTGCTACTGATCTGGACGCGCGTTTTGTCACACAAGCGCAGTACCTCATGACCTGCCACAAACCATGCCAAAAGTTTGTCAAAGGCTTTCTTGAAATCGGTTAAGTTGTGGGGAAAGATCACACACACACACACACACACACACACACACACACACACAGAAGAGTGCGCCCGCGCGCGCGCATGCACACACACACACACACACACACACACACACACACACACACACACGTACAAGCGCCGGCGCGCAAAGTGTAATCCAAACCAAGCCATAAAGGATGGAAGAGGACGGAGAGGCAAACCACCAAAGCACCCCCTGTGGGACCTGCCGAAGTAATGGACCAATCCAAGCAGCACCAAAGCAATCGATTGATCACACAGTTCATTAGTTAGAACAGCCGGTCGTCCTGTGTCCCCCTGCATTAAGAGGCCCCGTCTGGCCGCATAATCAATGCCCAGATGCAAACAAGCAGGCCCTAGCAAGAGAGCCATCAAGCAAGAGGCCTCTTGTGATTAGGCCTGTCCCTAGGGATAATGACACCCCAACACAGGGGAGGAGCGAGTCTATATCACGCCAGGAGTCGTCTGGAACACACACACACACACGAACACACACACACACACACACACACACACACACACACACACACACACACACGAAACACACACACACACACATACACACACACACACAAACACGAAGCACACACACACATACACACACGCACGAAACACACACACACACACACACACACACACACACACACACACACACACACACACACACACACACACACACGCACACACACACACACACGCACACGAAACACACACACACACACACACACACACACACACACACACACACACACACACACACACACACACACACACACGTGCAGCGGCGATTACGACATAGTACCAGAATCAAAGGTGGAGAAATATCTTTGCCTTTCGCTAGTCAGGGCTCCATCCGAGCAGACTGAAGGCATTCAGCACTTCTGTTGATCTGATTGGCTCTCCGTCTGCCTGGGTGTCCACGGGCTGGCTGTCTGTTGGCCACACTTCACTGCCAGGTACATCACACTGTCCACTTCAAAGCACACACTCGATGGTTCGCGCGTGGGCAAAGGGTACATGCAGACAGTGAACCTTCCACGAGGAATAACAGACAAGAAGTCAGTGTAACTTGAAAGGGCGGCTCAGCCAACTGAACAATCCCTAGTGGCGCGCAGTGACTGTGGAATTTGGAAGTGGTTTGTGACCTGCGTGAACAGACAGGACTCCAACAAAGGGGAACAGAGGCAAGACGAGCTCAGACACTTGTCCTTTCCCCTGTACATCTCTGACGGTACGAGTGACAACCAAGCCCAAGCTGAGGAAGAACCACCAGCTGAACAGTTCACGTATAAGATTCATCCTGGATCGTAAGGCCGTTAACACCTTCCAGGCAAAACCTGGTGGCAGATTTGCTGCCTTTATCCAGCTGGTGTATGACACGTGCAACACTCTCGCTGACATCATTGAAGGGGTACTTTCTGAAGGCGGGAAAAGAGGTCATGGGGTACAGCGAGACAGAACACAAACTACTGGTCCACAAACTATTGGTCCTCTGATTACATTCCAGACCTGGAGACACACAAGAAGACATCTGAGGAGTAAGCAAATAGAAAGTAGGCCCTGAAGCAGCGCCTCAGTATGCGTTGGTGAACTGGAACATTCGGCAGAAAAAGAGAAATCCAGGGATCGATGGAATACAGGCCGGTGTGATTGTATCAGAGATCTTATGCTGGGAGGCAGGCAATTCTCATACGTACATTACCAAACCACTGATCAATGGATCGCCAACCGAAGTAATAATGTCGGAGATCTTATACTGGGAGACGTGAACTCTCACAAGTGCGTTAGTGAAACTCTGATCAGTAGATTGTCAAACCAAGTGATAATATCAGAGGTCTTACACTGGGAGACAGACATGTCTCACAGGTGCATTACCAAAACGGAGAAAAATGGATTGTCAACCAATATGATCATATCAGAGAACTCTCACCAGCCTGTTACCAAAATACTGAGGACAGGCGCCAAAGGGTGATGTCCCTTTGTTTCAGCATGCTCGGCCGCACTCTCTATGTATAAGATCCTTGATGTTTAACGTCAACTCCGATATGCGTCACAGAGATATCCTCCATCTTTTTCTCATTACGGAAACTCATGCATGCTTGCTTACAGTCGTACTTTGGCTGTGTGAACATACTGTTTGCCATTGTTTGGAATAAGTGTGACAGGGCATGCATCCACATGGGTAGATTGATTCCCCCCTCCCTTTCCCTCGGCTCCCCCTCTCAATGGGGGTGCATGGACATCAAAGAATTGGTCTCTCTCCCCATTCCCTCATCTTTTAATTTTGTCTTTTTTCAGAGTGGCATTTCATAGCTGTCTCATTGTTTTCTTTCTTTGTTTTCTTCCCAGCGTTCTTCCATGTTCCTCTTTACCCTGTAGAGGCAGGATCGACAAAAAACACTTCCCCTTGGTCAGATTTTAGCCGGCCACTTCAGGCGACTGACCATTGCCTCCACGTCCTCCGCCTTGTCCCCTTTCCAGCCGGCACACACACAGACGTCTTCCCTATGTATGTACCCATCACAACCATGCTTGCTGTGACTACTGCCGGTGTAACAGCCCGTCCTTACCCCCCTCTCTGGAACTTACCCTGGGGTAAGTCTGGGCTAGCCTGCTTTTACCCTCGGGGGTCATTCTAGAACTAGCTAGAACTTACCTCCCCTAGTTGGAACTTACCCCCTCGGGGGTCAATCTAGGACTATTTGGAATCTTCCTCCACCCCACCACCCCACCCTTCAAACAAGACCGGGTTATTCAGGGTTTTCCTCTGCCTTTTCCCAGCACGCACACCACGCCTTTAAAAAATGTGTTAGCCTGCATATTACACACCCCCCCCCCCCCCCATTCCTATATACAGTCAGTTGGGTTTAGACAAAGTGTAGTTCTGGCCTTTTATGAACCTCCCTGCCTTCCCAACCCCCTCCCCCACACACACCACAGGTTCACTAACAGATACGTATTAACATTTCTCGCGCTAGCTTACACGCGTGGGTCAATATCCGGGTGTGTGAGTACGCCCGTGCATGCGTGGGAAAGAAAGACGGCTACATGCCAATGTGACCAAGTGCCAATGTGACCAAGCGTAGTTGTGACAAAATGTCGTTGTGACCACGTGTCGTTGTGACCAAGTATCATTGTTGCTTCATCCCGGTTTTGCCTCTTTTAACTATTTTACAGCTATTTAGAGTCTCTTGAGTACCTGTGTACCTTAGCTTGTACAATGCAGATGACTAGTGGTCAGTGCCACTGACCACTGGTCATTATGACGTAAATCGGAGATTTTAACTATTTAACAGCTAATTAGTGTTTCCGAGTGCTTGTGTACCTTGTACAATGTAGATTACTTGTGGTCAGTTCCACTGACTACTGGTCATTATGACGTGAATCGGAGATTTTAAACTATTTCACAGCTGATTACAGTCTCCCGAGTACTTGCGTACCTTGTACAATGCAGACGACTGGTGGTCAGTACCACTGACCACTGGTCACTATGACATAAATCAGATATTTCGACTATTTTACAGTTAATCAGTGTCTCATTAGTGTTTGTATACCTTGTGTAATGCAGACAACCAGTGGTCAGTGTCAATGACCATTGGTCACTTTAATGTATATCAGAATTTTAACTATTTTTACAGCTAATTAGTGTCTCCTGAGTGCATGTGTACCTTGTACAATATAGATGATTGGGAGGGGGGGGGGGGGGGGGGGGGGGTCAGTCAGTTTCAGAGGGAGGGGGGGGGGGGGGGTAAGAATGGGCTGTTACACCGGTCACCAACACTAAGCTAGCTGTACAATGCTTGTGTGCACCATCACAACCATGCTTGTTGCCATTCACCAACACTAGGCTAGCTGTACAATGCTTGTGTGCACCATTACAACCATGCTTGCTGCCAGTCACCAACACTAGGCTAGCTGTACAATATGTGTACCATCACAACCATGCTTGTTGCCAGTCACCAGCACTAGGCTAGCTGTACAATGCTTGTGTGCACCATCACAACCATGCTTGTTGCCAGTCATCAGCACTAGGCTAGCTGTACAATGCTTGTGTGCACCATCACAACCATGCTTGTTGCCAGTCACCAGCACTAGGCTAGCTACAATGCTTGTGGTTGAAGAGGTCGAATTCACAACTTTGCCTGTGAACCCTCTCTTTTGCTGCCTGTGTCTCAAGTGTGGGCCTTGCCCGCTTCCTTCTGTGCCATTGCCAGTCTCCTTCCGACCGCCTTCTGGGGACAGACTCAGGAAGAAACTCTGGCCAGAGCCTGACAGCATGAGGTCTTCAAAGGAGACACCCCTCAGGGACAAGTGTGTTAGTTTTACGTATACACCATGTAGTTTCAGTTTCAGTTTCATCAAGCAGGCGTCACTGCGTGCGGACTAGTCCATATACGCTACACCCAATCCGCTAAGTTTTGAGACCACACTGCGCATGATTTTATGCTGATGGGTAAATGAATTAACAACTAAGATGAGAGAATTGAAGAAAAGACGGTCTCGTGGCTACGACTTAACAGATGTCTGACGTACGCATTAGCCGAATGCGCTGGTAAGACCTTGAGTGCCTACCTAACATTGGTCGTGTCTTGCTTCTTTTTTTTTTTTTCTTTTTTTTTAATCTATGTGTGTGTGGTGGATGTGCACATGTGTCATGCAATTTAGACACACTTTATCTCACAGAATCGCTACGAATTTCCGATTTTCAGCATCTGGAAGCGAGCTGAGTTTAATCAATTACCAAAGCTTGCGCTTCTTGATGGACGCGCGTGGCTTATTAAAATTATCACTTTCGCTGTTGCGAACTCGCTCATCTGACACTTGATTGAACAATACGTTGTGATTTGAATTTTCAGTTGAAGACGAAATTCGTCAACGGAGCTGTGTTGTTGGTACGCCATTTCCCTCGTAGAAAGAAAAGTAGTGCAACTTAGGAAACTTCACAAAGTTACCTTTTGTGGCGAGCACCGACTGCCAACATGGCGGCTGATCTGAGGGCCTGGCATGAACCAACGCCAGCCTGGTGCAGTCAGCACGGTACAGACAGGACGGTACAGACAGCACGGCACAGACAGGACGGTACAGACAGGACGGTACAGACAGGACGGTGCAGTCAGCACGGTGCAGTCAGCACGGTACAGACAGGACGGATCACAGTCGCACCTCATTCCAACAACCTGCAGGCTGGATGCCTATACCCCTTGAGGCTATCTTTGGGATTACCTCAAGGTTCTCTGCTGCGCCCTGTTCGGTACAAAATGTACCCAGAATGGCTTGCAGAATGCAGATCATAATTTAAAAAAAAAAACAAAAGAAAAGAAACGGAAATACTAGAGTTTTGGCACCAACAGACGATGGGATGACCTACGAAGCGTCATGGGACGCTCCAGACAGAGTGTCGGCGGTCTTGCAGAGGTTGAACAACATTGCTCAGTGGTGTCAACAACTGGATGCTTCTTTAACCCAGCAAAAAAAAAACAAGACACTACACTGCAGTCTCTGCAACTGGACAGTCAGCGAATTATGCTCACCAGTTACAATCAACAGAACGCAAAGTAAACTCTCAGCTTATACTTTCTGGTGTAGATTATTTTCTTGCACCCCTGATGAAATGAACACAGGCCCATAACTCCAAATGAATGGTGCTTACGACACCGAATCGACTAGCAGAAATCACAACACACAGCACTCAAAAAACAAACAAGGAGATATCCCTGGATAAATGAACAAACACGAATTTAACATGTGGAGATGTGAGGGATGTCTCCCTGTTTGTTCTGTGTGCTCTGTGTTGTCCTTTCTGCCAGCAGATTCGGTGTCGTAAGCAGCATTCGTTTGGAGTTGCTATAGGCGTGTATTCATTTCTTCATGGGAGCACGACTTTCCCTTCTTGTTCGTCATCAAGGGCATGTGCTGGCACACTTGATCGTCGGTAATACGGGAATGCTACTCTAGGAATCGATCAACTTTGGGCATGTGTTGGCACACTTTGTCATTATTATGGGATCGCTAGTCCAGGAATCCATCAACTTTGGGGCATGTATTAGCACACTTTGTCGTCGTTAATATGGGATCGCTAGTCCAGGAATCCATCAACTTTTGGGCATGTATTAGCACACTTTTGTTGTCGGTAATATGGGATCGCTAGTCCAGGAATCCATCGACTTTTGGGCATGTATTAGCACACTTTGTCGTCGGTAATATGGGAACGCTAGTCCAGGAATCCATCGACTTTGGGGCATGTATTAGCACACTTTGTTGTCGGTAACAGGGGAACTTTAATCTAGGAACTGATCAGCTTTATAGGATGTGGTACAATTTTTCATAAAGCAGATTCTTCTCCCCCTTTTCACTGAATGTAGGAAAAGAAGATCAGTTTTAGGGCATTGGCTGAAGCACTTGGTCATTGGCAATACGGGAACACTAGTCGAGGAATTGAACAATCTTAGGGCATTGGCAGAAGCACTTGGTCATTGGCAATATGGGAACACTAGTCGAAGAATTGAACAATCTTAGGGCATTGGCTGGTGCACTTGGTCATTGGTTATATGGGAACACTAGTCTAGGAATTGAACAATCTTAGGGCATTGGCTGGCGCACTTGGTCGTTGGTAATATGGGAACACTAGTTGAGGAATTGAACAATCTAGGGCACTGGCTGGTGCACTTGGTCATTGGTAATATGTGAACACCAGAAGAGGAATTGAACAATCTTAGGGCATTGGATGGCGCACTTGGTCGTTGGTAATATGGGAACACTAGTTGAGGAATTGAACAATCTTAGGGCACTGGCTGGTGCACTTGGTCATTGGTAATATGGGAACACTAGAAGAGGAATTGAACGATCTTAGGGCATTGGCTGGCGCACTTGGTCGTTGGTAATATGGGAACACTAGTTGAGGAATTGAACAATCTTAGGGCACTGGCTGGTGCACTTGGTCATTGGTAATATGGGAACACTAGAAGAGGAATTGAACGATCTTAGGGCATTGGATGGCGCACTTGGTCATTGGCAATACGGCAAAGCTGCTCTTGAAATTGATCAGCTTTAGGGCATGTGTTGGCACGGTTGGTCATCAGTGACACGGTAAAGCCACTCTAGGAATTGATCAGCTTTAGGGCATGTGTTGTTCCACTTGGTCGTCATTGATAGTATGGCAAAGCTGCTACTGGAACTGATTAATGGAGCATTGGTCATTAGTAATACAGCAAAGCTACTCAAACGATCGATCAACTTTAGGGCATGTGTTGGCGCACCTCGTCATTGGTAACAGGGCAAAGCTTTAGGGCACGTGTTGGCGCACTTAGTAGTAGGGCAAAGCTTTAGGGCATGTTGGCGCCCTTCGTAGTAAGGCAAAGCTTAAAGACCTGTGTTGGCGCACTTGGTAGTAAGGCAAAGCTTTAAGGCATGTGTTGGTGCACTTGGTAACAGAGCAAAGTTATAGGGCATGTGTTGACGCACTTAGTAGTAGGGCAAAGCTTTAGGGCATGTGTTGGCGCCCTTGGTAGTAAGGCAAAGCTTAAAGACCTGTGTTGGCGCACTTGGTAGTAAGGCAAAGCTTTAAGGCATGTGTTGGTGCACTTGGTAACAGAGCAAAGTTATAGGGCATGTGTTGACGCACTTAGTAGTAGGGCAAAGCTTTAGGGCATGTGTTGGCGCCCTTGGTAGTAAGGCAAAGCTTAAAGACCTGTGTTGGCGCACTTGGTAGTAAGGCAAAGCTTTAAGGCATGTGTTGGTGCACTTGGTAACAGAGCAAAGTTATAGGGCATGTGTTGACGCACTTAGTAGTAGGACAAAGCTTTAGGGCATGTGTTGGCGCACTTTGTAACAGGGAAAAGCTATGGGACATGTGTTGACGCACTTGGTAGTAGGACAGAGCTTTAGAGCATGTGTTGGCACACTTGGTCATTGGTAATTGGGCATACCGTTAGGGCATTTGTTGGCATGTTTAGTCATTGGTAGCAGGGCAAAGCTTTAGGGCATGTGTTGGCACACTAGGTCATTGGTAATAGGGCATACCGTTAGGGCATGTGTTGGCACACTCGGTCTTTGTTAAATAGGACATACCTTTAGGGCATGTGTTGGCACACTTGGTCACTGGTAATTGAGCAAACCTGTAGAGCATGTGTTGGCACACTTGGTCATTGGTAATAGGGCAAAGCAACTCTAGAAAACTTTAGGGATGTTGCACAATGTTTTTCATGTAGTAGATACTTCTCCCCTTTTTCACTAAATTAAAACCGGTCCAAGATGATGTCTTTCAGATGATGAAACAAGGTCCTCTGAGCAACATGAACTAACAGTGCTTGTACAACCCCCCCCCCCCCCCCCCCCCCCCCCCCAAAAATTAAAAAAGTTGTCCCTGGCAAACTTGTTAAGGAAATGTTCACTTTTTTGTTGTTGTTGTTGTAACAAAGACATGCAAAAATACATGTTTTCATGGCAGTACATTCACAGTAAGATATAATTTGGTAACCCAGCATAATACAAACATTCTACTGATACAGAACATTTCCTATCCGGGATTAGATTGAAGCAAGCATTAACAAACTCCATGCCCAAAACAAAGATGAATTCTCCTTCCTTTGTTTCATCGTCAGAGAAGTTCCAACTACTCTGCCCATGATGGCCCTAAAGCTCAATTAGGTCTTCATGCATTGAAAACAAGATGGCGGATTCAAACATGAGTGGCGTGAAAACCTGAATCGGAACATGGCATGCGCGCACAGAAAACGGAAAAAAAAAAAAAAAAAGAAGAAAAATTTGCTATACGGAATTCCGTATCAATACAGGTCTCCCACCCCTGCCCTGGTGATTGTTGAGCGGAAGCTGAAGTTACTCAGGTTAGACACATCCTAACATACATATACAAACACATCCACAAAGAGAGAGAGAGAGAGAGAGAGAGAGAGAGAGAGAGAGAGAGAGAGAGAGAGATGCATGACATATGCAAATATACACGCATTCATACACACATGAAATACTGCCATGGCTTGCAAGTCATAATATAGATATCTTTAATAATGCTGTTAGGTAATATTTTTTGCTGTAACAGTAATAAAAAATATTTCAATAATGCTGTGGCGTTTTATGCAATAACAACAGCAGTTATAGTAAATAAATAGGCAATAACCAATTCTCTAGACGACAACCACTTCTCCAATATATATATGCAACCGTTTCTCCAATAATTTTTTTTTTTTTGCGTAACATATGGCAAGAATACACAAGTTAATTCACTATTCTGACACTAAACTTAAAATCCATTACCACACTGGTCATCATCATCAATGTACAGCACAGTTTCTTACAATGAAATCTGATCTTTCAGGTGCCATTCACAAACCTGGAATGAAGAAGCAAAGTAAATGCTGAAAACAACAAAATGCAACAACCCTGACTTGAACATTCAGAACTTAAGACACGTTCTGCCCTAGGAAATCTGAGAAATGCAACAGCAAACAACATTACGTTTAACCCTATTCTATCAACCACATATTCAACCATGAAGACAACAATTACATAGTCATAAATATTAGTATAGATGAAGACAACTATTACACAGTCATAAATATTAGTATAACTATATATAACTATAGATATTCATGCAATCAATTCAAATTTGTAACAAAAAAAAAAAAAAAAGAAGAAATAGAAATATAATCAACTGTTAAACTACCCACGCCTCTAAGTTTTACCAAGTAAACATTGAATCCATCATCTGTCACATCTGTCAGTGTTGACAGCTGAATGCCTTAAACAGCTAAAAGAAAACATCTGTAATGCTGCAAGAAATCCCAATGAAACAAAGAGAGGCAATGCCTGTTTGATTCACAATTACATAATATATGCCACAAGAGGATGATGGGCAAAAGGGTGGGTGCAACAAATGAGGAAGACAGATTTGTAGATTACACTCCAACCACTTTTTCCTAGGCAAGAGGTATCAACAGTAATACATCTGCTCAAAAGCACACAGGCACGCACATGCACACCACAAAACTCAAAGCACACATGTGCAACCAACCACATATACGTACCAGACACACACACCATATGCCTGCTACCTGCACACCACATGCACACTACCCATACAGACACCATGCATACACTATACATACACACATGAACACACACAGGTTTGAAAACAAAACTGCCTGGGCCATCTGATTGCCAAGTCTTTTCATTATCGCCTGCCTAGAAGATGGTAGACACATTCATCTTCTGTCTCCACGTCATGGAAAATTTGTTTCAAAAATGCTGAAGAGCATGGCCACTGGAATTAACGTTCTCACCCCACTTTCTCTGCAGACACCTGCAGCAGGGATTGTTCATGGCGAGCCTTCATTCCAGCACTGTCTTCTTCTTGAGCAAAAGGAGAGAGGAAAAAAAAATCAATTTTCATTATTCCGACAGGTTTGGTCATGCTATCTCCTACGACTGCTGTAAAATGCCAAGTCAAATATTCATCAAGGACACACACAAACGACCTCAAATCCCCAGGCAAATGAAACAGCATGATTACCTAAGACTTATTTTGCCTACATATATATGCAAACCAAAAAAAATGACTGAATAACCTAGTGGTTATGCTGCTGAGAAAAACTTGACGGCAACAACAAAATGCCCAAACAAATTCATAATTAAACAAGAAAAGAACAATAAATTCAAGTTCAAAAAAAAAAAAAAAAAAAAAAAAAAAAAAACATGCAGAATACAATATACAAAGTAATATCACTTCATTGTGAAACAAAAATCAATAAAGAAACAAAACAGCAGTAAGGAGCATGAATTGAACTATAAAGAATGCCATGTCAAGTGAGCCACAAGGATTAAACAATGCTGCGGTAATTACTTCTGTTTGAAGAGCAGCTCTTTGCAACAACAATAAACTATATACTGTGACAATTCACATTTGTTTGAACAGTAGCTCTTTGTGAAAACAATTAAAACAATGCTGTGACAATTTGTATTTGTTTGAGCAGTAACTCTTTGCAACAACAATTCAACAATGCTATGACAATTCATATTTGTTTGAACAGTAACTCTTTGCAACAACAATTCAAACAATGCTGTGACAATTCGTGTTTGAACAGCAGCTCTTTGCAACAATGAAACAATGCTGTGCAAAATTGTGTTTGTTTGAACAGTAGCTCTTTGACAAAATAAATTTAGTTAGATACAACCAAACTGTCCATACAAGACAGACACATAAAAGCCTCCAGTTTTCATGTCCAAATTCACTGCGTTCAAAAATCCTGAACGACAAGTTCTGAAATCACAAACTGGACCAACTGATCCATTCAGTCAACAATAGTGCTGTATGTTTTCAAAAGCATATATTTTCTTCTTTTCTGTAATATCCCTCATCACCATACTGATGGTTATCATATTGCATCATATCTTGTGACAACAGCATTACATCATGCTCTCTTGCATCACATTGGATTTTAGAGTTTTATATTGCAGTGAACTGCCTTGCGTTTTTTCACAACTGGTTCCTCCAAGGAGTATGTGATGATCATACTGAACGCCATCTACTGGCCAAGACAACGGCTTTGCAAGCAGTGTGAATTTGATAAACAACCAGTTCCCATGTGGTGAACATTATCTAATTAATTCAAAAGTACACAAATGCATTTGTATTGGCACAAACACACATGACTACTAGTACACACATGTGGGGGGGGGGGGGGGGGGGAAAGTACTATGCACAGTCTTGCTCATCACTTCCAGTCTGAAATCTAAAGAACAGCCGTCTGCTCTCCCAACTCGATACATTCATTTCTAGTAATACCAGTTGCTTCCAGTGCAGTGCAGCCAAGACAGAAGACCACGCTCTCCTACCGAACCCGTTACCATCATCACCACCTTCAACTAGCCTCATCCTCTTCAAACTGAAGAACACACGTGAAAAGAACTTTAGTCTGGAAATTTCTTTTAAGGAGAATCATGGGAAGAACGTAAAATACATGAAATTCAAAGGCTGTGTGTGCATCAACACCCATGAGTGTACTTAAATACACATTACACATGCAGGTGGTAAAGTACTGTGGCGATCAGCCACCTATGCAGCCAGCAGGCTGATTTTATCATTTTTTTTGTAAGGAAAAAAACAAGTGTGTCACAAGAAGAGACTCAAAAAAATATTTCACTGTGCATCAGCAGATTTGTTCCAACATCCTTTTCTTTTTCTTTTCATGCAAACATGTTTGAAAGTCATCAAAGCAAATGCCAAAGGGCATGTTTTTTGTTCTCTGCAAATCATATTTGAAACCTACACAAATACACCCATATACTGTAAAAACAAATGAAAAAAAAAACACACACATAAAAGTTGTCTGTGGCTATGCAAACTTGTGAACATCTGCCTTTTTTCTGGAATGTCATGACCAAAAGAAAAAAAAAAAACAGCTGGGACAAACATAAACAATTCACACTTTTCATGTATATGAAGGAAAATTTGGAAAACATTTTTCTCCATTCACCAATATACACAATTTCATCCTAAAATCTAGTAAAAGAGATTCTCAGATTATTTGTTCAACAATGTTTTGTTATTATGCAAACTTACAGATTCATAATTTCAATCAACATAAATGATCAAGATATTGCTGGAATATTGCAGACTATACACATGTTCTCACATAACACTACATGAACCAAATGGTAGAGAAGGGTTAACATTTTTGCATACCCCCCCCCGAAAACTATTTCT
>JADBJO010010759.1:0-47500 GCA_016801955.1 Conus betulinus | reverse complement strand
GCAGCTAGAAAACGTTTGTTTATCAACTGTCTTTGCTCCATTTCATGTCTCTTCGAGGCCAGGCCCCATCCCCATCTCTTCTGACCTTCACCAGCTGTGTATTCCTGGCTGGCCCTTGCCTTCTTCTGCTGATACTCGTTTCCTTCAGATCTTTCCCATCCTTGCCAAGACATTTGAAAAGTTCTTTCCCTATTCAATTGCCCTCTGCTCGGTACCAATTTCCTTTCTTTGGCTGGCCCTTGCTTTCTTCTGCTGATACTCGTTTCCTTCGGATCTTTCCTGTCCTTGCCAAGACCTTTGAAAAGTTCTTTCCCTTTTCCATCACCCTCTGCTCAGTACCAATTTCCTTTCTCTGGCTGGCCCTTGTCTTCTTCCGCAGATACTCGTTTCCTTCAGCTCTTTCCTGTCCTTGCCAAGACCTTTGAAAATTTCTTTCCCTATTCAATTGCCCTCTGCACGGAATAGATTTTCCTTTCTTCTCACAAGTCTGCCTTCCTTCAAGTCGTATCTCAAGACTACACTTTCTGACAACTCACAGCCTTAATCCTTTGTTACCTTATGATTGTGTGTTGAGTGTGTCTATGTGCATATGTACATTGTGCACTCATGTGCGTGTGCAAGCATGTGCTTGTGTGTGTGTACGTGTGTGCATGCAGGCATGTTTCTCTGTGTGTCTGTATGTTTGTGCAAGTGCACATACGCGTGCGCGTGATTGTGCATGTGCACATGTCTGTGTGTGTGTGTGTGCATGTGTGTATGTATGTGTGAGTGCGTTTGTAAACATTTGTGTGTCTAAATACA
The DNA here is from genome assembly GCA_016801955.1 of Conus betulinus. NCBI lineage: Eukaryota > Metazoa > Mollusca > Gastropoda > Neogastropoda > Conidae > Conus > Conus betulinus. The sequence goes on along the minus strand of JADBJO010010759.1, from coordinate 46,699 downwards.
AGCCAGACGACAGTGTTACTTAAAACCATATAAAATACTTAGAAACACCACAACCATACTGAAAACAAGTCAAAAGACTGAAACAACCACAGCATTATCAAAAACAAGTGAGAAAAAGACTGATACAGACACATTACGAAAATCAAACCCCGTAACTGAAACAGACGTAACTGAAAACAAACAAAAACAAAACAAAACAAAAAAAGTAAAGCAGACTACAACATTATCAACAGCAAACCAAAAACCAAGCCACAAGCTCTTACTCGTAACATGACAGTACCAAACAATACAGAATAATGGGTTTCCACCCAGTATGTCTTCTTCAGAAAAAACATACTAATGGGTTTGCAATCAGTATATCTTCTTCAGACAAATGGGCTTCCATCCAATTTGCCTTCTTCAGACAAAACAGATTAATGGGTTTCTATCCAGTATGCCTTTTTCAGATAAAAGAGACAAATGTGTTTTTCAACCAGTGAATCTTCTTCAAACTAAACAGACAAATGGGTTTTCCAACCAGTTTACCTTCTTCAGACATCAAAAATCAAAGACAAAAGTAAAACAACAACAATACAACAAAAACTGCCCAGCTTGCTCCTGTACATTCTCTCTTTATGGGTTTATTTTCTATTGGCTTATCTGTGAAAACTTCCCGTCAAAATGCAGGGAAAAAATGAGACAGCAAATAGCACTGCTAGAAGCAACAGCTCATTCACATCAAAACACACAAAAGTTAGTAAAGAAAAAGATAATAACATATAAATGCCTACATTTCCCTGATTATGTGTAAAGCACCGCTCATGGCATGTCTTACTGGTCAATTTCCAAACAATGTAACCATTCCAAACAATTTAATCAATCTGTCTGTGAAAAACATGTAAATACCAGTCACTGAGAAAGCACACTGTCTGCCCTTCCTGTGGATTTTTATCCAGACAGCTCAAAAAAAAGCATTTGAAGTGGTTAACAAGCGAAGACACACGTAACTCAAACATTAAGTGGCAAAAAAATTTTGAGAAAACATCATCGATTTGATGCAATTTTGATGCTCAGCGTTCATCATCTGGTATACAAGTTACAACTCTTACAACTTGGATCACCTGGAGTGATCTTTTTCATGTTTCAACAGTAAATTTTTGAAAAAAAACAATGCAATAACATTCTGTCGTTTTCCATGTCATGGCAGTGGACAACATTTTCCCCCTGTTCAATTTGCTGGTGCAGGTTTGGCCTCCTCATAAAAGGCATCAACAGTCTTATGAAATTTCTTGAGGATGATTGGCCGTCTCATCTTCATTGTTGGACCTGTGCAGTAGCAGAAATACCTTTACACCAGCAGTCAAGAAAACATGTACACACTTCATACAGATATCTGCCTTTCACTCACACTCAACAAAACGTGTACAAACTTCACACAGATATTTGCCTTTCACTCACACTCAACAAAACATGTACAAACTTCACACATATATTTCTTTTCACTAACTGTCATGAAAGTACATTCGAACTGCACACAGATATTTTCAACAAACATGTTCACTTAACAGTCAATTCTTTCCCTACATTTAAATCAGTCTTTCACTGCGCATGTGGCAATGTCTATGGTTGCATGTTTTCTTTTAAATTTCTGTGTTATATTCTCTGATCCAGTCTGATACTTTATAATCCATAAAAAAAAAAAGGTTTTATGCATTGCTGTGCGCTCTTAGTAGTACCACTCAGTGCTGGGTAGCACAATGTGAACGGAGCTGTGGGCAGTACAAGGAGAAACAGTTAATATTTCTGTCAATCTCAAGTTCAAATCTTGTGCCTTTAAGCCTTACTCTGTACATAAATAACAAGTACAGGGAGAGCTTTTTTCCCCCTTCAACTATCTCCTTTTTTCTATCATGTGGTGTTTTGAGCAAGCGATTTTTAAATGATTTCATTCATTTTTCTGTTTTTTCCCTTGACACCATGAACCAGTGGAATAACATTACAGTGAGGCAAGCTTTTGAAGAAGTCACAGAGGATGATCTTAGCAAATGACTGTGCAAGTACAAATACAAAGTAAAGGAAGGATTCCAAGATCTGAACTTCCACAAACAGATTAGGTCCAGTCAGTCGTGGAAGTTTAACAGCGACTTCCACAAACCATGAGCTGTATCTGACATTATCTAGTAAGGTTCTATCATGTTTTGCTGATATTTTGCTGAGCGTAAGCTGAACAAACATAATCATGCTCCCTCTTACTTCTTTCTCTTTCTCTCTAACAGTTACACTTTCAAACTCGCGTGCGTGCGTGCACGCACGCACGCACGCACACACACACACATACACACACACACACACACATACACACACACCTTCCCTTTGCACACATGAAACAAAAGCAACACCACCATACCCAGTTCTCCTCCAGGGATGGAGAAGTCTTTGGGCAAAATGGACCACTTCTGGATCTTCTGGGCATTGGAGGTAGCACGCTTGTTGACACTGTCAATGCCCTTCTGGATGGCATTCAGGACCAGCTTGTCCCCGGGTTCCAACACGTCACGCACTGTCGTTGCACTGGAACCCACCGACTTCACCCACTCCAGGGCTGTCGGGGTCAGTTTACTGCCGGGTTCCTGAGTGTCTGGATTCACCTCCACCTGCACACCACACTCCATCATTTCCTTGTTCCGACTGCCACCTCCACCTTACTGTCTACATCAGGGCTAAAACCACTTGAAAATAACAAATATTAGATAAAAACTACCAAGAGAGTGCACATCTCTGTCAACGTCGAACTGATCATGGATCTATGTTTATCTCCCTGTCTGCCCCACAGATCCACATCAACACTGACTGCACAGTTCCTGACCTCCTGGAGTCAAAGTTCAGAGACGAAGGGATGAAGGGGGCTTGCTGGACAGCGGAGGGGGCAATTCGTTTTTTACTGAAAGCATTTCTAACCCCCTCATGTTTCAGTAGATAAATGTAGGATTTAATAAGAGTATGCATTTTTCATAAATACAATTGCCAACATCCACATATCATTACTTGGGATTTCTTCTGTAATACTTTATCATTCCTATTCAAAAATGACCCCTCCCCCTCCAAGCCCATTTTTTAAAAACAAAATATTGTAATTTTTTATTTTTCACTAAATTCAGAATACCGGAAATCATTTCTGCAGGAGTGCATTTGCGGAAAAATTTCAGGTGGGCTGGCAGCCATGTGAATGGACTAATCCTCGTGCTACAGTCCATCTGTCCACCAAGTTTCCTTAGCGCTGGGTGAGCAAGTTTTTGGTTCAGCCTCTTAATGGATCCTGCATCCACTCTCCCATCCACACACACACACCAGAAGTTGAGTAGGATGCCCTTCGGCCACTTTCCCTCTGTCCAACAGCTGGGCTAACATCACTCCATAGTTTTTGCATTGTCTTGCTAAAGGGCAGATACACAAAAAACATGAGGGTGAACATGTAACCGTGTTGACGGAGGTAAAAACCATGGCACATAATACAAAGCAGCTGTCAAGCCTGAAAAACAACACAAACATAGAACATTTCAGTACTCCAGACTTTGTCTAAGCAGTGGTAAAATGTCCAGTGATTCTGCTAGATCTCTTGCTTCCACATTTGAAATGAGTTTTTAAAAATCTGCCAAAAATACATTGAAAACAAAAAAAACATGGAATTCCTACATGGTTAATATAATACAGAACTGGCAGCTGTTGCCTATCATAGTGTTAAACTGCACAGTTGTCACAGCAAAGCCAACTTAATGAGAATCTGAAAAATTGGAAGCTAAAAACAAACAAACAAAAAACCCCCCCAAAAAACGAAACACTGTTATAACTGACTGAAATGAATCCAGCAGAATGAATGACACTTTCAGTGCATCCTAATCTTACCTGCTTTGTGGATGTTTTCAGGCATGAATCAGTGCATATTTCTACTAAGACATGAACTGTTCGCCTTTATTTTTCAATGACCTCCGTCTGATTCTCCGGCTTAAACAACCATGACATGGCCCTACAGAATCAGCCCAGTTCTAAGCATCAGCAAGCCACCCAAGCACTGATCTGTGTCTCACCTTCAGGGTGATGATCATGGACAAGAACTTCTTCTTATCACCAATCACCATGCACTGGCTGACGATGGGCAGCGCCTCCTTCACAGCATCTTCAATGGCAACTGGTGGGATGTTCTCTCCCCCCGCAGTGATGATCAATTCTGCACAGACAAAACAGAGGATGTTTACCCACTGCAGGCTGGACAAAGACAGAAAGTTTAACTACTGCACACTAAGGAAAGAGTGGATGTTTACCCGCTGCAGGCTGAACAAAGGCTGGAAGTTTACTGCAGACTAGGAAAGAGAGGGTGTTTACCCACTGGAGGCTGAACAAAGACAGGAAGTTTAACTACTGCACGCTAAGGAAAGAGAGGATGTTTACTGATTGCAGGCTGAACAAAGAAAGAAAGTTTAACTACCACACACTAAGGAGAGGATGTTTACCCACTGCAGGCTGAACAAAGGCAGGAAGTTTAACTACTGCACGCTAAGGAAAGAGAGGATGTTTACCCCGCTGCAGGCTGAACAAAGGCACGAAGTTTACTGCAGACTAAGGAAAGAGAGGATGTTTACCCGCTGCAGGCTGAACAAAGACAGAAGTTTACTGCAGACTAAGGAAAGAGAGGATGTTTACCCGCTGCAGGCTGAACAAAGACAGGAAGTTTACTGCAAACTAAGGAAAGAGAGGATGTTTACCCACTGCAGACTGAACAAAGACAGGAAGTTTACTGCAGACTAAGGAAAAAGAGGATGTTTACCCACTGCAGACTGAACAAAGACAGAAAGTTTAACTACCACACACTAAGAGAGGATATTTACCCATTGCAGACTGAACAAAGACAGGAAGTTTACTGCAGACTAAGGAAAGAGAGGATGTTTACCCACTGCAGGCTGAACAAAGACAGGAAGTTTACTGCAGACTAAGGAAAGAGAGGATGTTTACCCACTGCAGGCTGAACAAAGACAGGAAGTTTAAGTACCGCAGACTAAGGAAAGAGAGAGGATGTTTACCCACTGGAGGCTGAACAAAGACAGAAAGTTTAACTACCAGAGAGACAACGTTTTGTGTTCTTCCAACCAGCAGAAAAAATAGTGCCAATTGTCAGGCAGACATTGTTTATGCTGGATGCATACAAATAATTCTTCCTTCCTCCCATCCATTTTTCACTGAAAACTCAATGAGGGATGACTGCAGACTACTTCGTAATAAAAGGACTGCATTGTTTTACAACTGTTTGTTTCTGTTGCGCGCACATCATACACACACACACACGTATAACCCAGTGCAAGACAGGAATGTGATCTGACCATGGAATGTATTACGAAGCACTATGCAAAGTACAGAAAGGTCAAAGACGGATGGGCATTACGGATGACAGGCGGGATAAGAATGGTTGCAGGTCATGACAGAACGTAACCATAGCCACCAAAAAATCGGGGAAAAAAAAAAAAAAAAAAAATCAATAGTACCAGTCTTTATGGCACAGTGGTTAACATCACAGAATAATGACCGGTAAATCCATAGATCCAACCCCCAACTGATGTGTACATAATATGGCAGGTTTGGGGATTGGCATTCTTTATTCCAGACAGTTTCTGCCAAGAGCTGAACGCACTGTGGGCACGCATCAGACAACTGGGATCACAGCTAAGTGTCCGCCATTTCAATGACAGGGGACAACCATTTCCTGATCAACACTGCAAGTGCATGCATCTGTCAGGCCTGGCCGATGTCAGGACATGTACCGTTTTTGAAGAACAGTTGGGCAGACATGGAAAAAACTAAGGAAAGCTAAGGAAAAGAAGCATAACTCCACTGTACTATACATAGCCCAGTCAAGCAGCCTCTAACCAAACCATCACATTTTCTTACAACCTAATCTTTGTAAGATAAACCCCTCAAAGCTGGGCCCTTTGTGCCCCCCACTTTCAAACAGACTTTCTTTTAGATTTTCTCTGCAATCACCTATGGAGAAGACGGTAGAAAACAACACTGCTACTTATAAACAAGCACACAAAAAATCCCCAAACAAACAGGAAAGAGCTTTAACCTCAAAAATCAAGCACAAAACTTAAACAGACGAGTGTTCCTAATACTAGCCAAAAAAGTAAAACAAACACAACCTTACTAAAACCAAGCAAAAGAAGCTGAAACAAATCACGGTAATACTAAAACCAAGCCCCCAAAATGATACAATGTTACTGCAAACCAGCCAAAACACTTAAATACACCACAGCAGTACTAAAAAATAAATCCCAAGTTAACAACTAAAAACAAGCAAAAAAGCTGAAACACACAACAGCGCTACTAAAAAAAAAGCAACCAAAAACTGAAAGGAGAATGCAGGCATAAATCTAAACAAATTTGTCAACATTTTTTGGGCGGAGCTTTATAAACATTTTTCGCATTTGTTCCGTTAAGCATCTTCTTTCAGAGAATGCAAAAAAAAAACCACCCCAAAATCTGTGCTTTCGTTCTTTCATGGTTAGATCGCTCTTATCGTCTTCGTGCTGGCTGCACAAAACATCTTGTTCATCAGTTGCGTAAGTACAGACTGTTGCAGCCACTGAGCTAGACTAGTTGTCAGATGTTCTGAATCCACTTATGATGCTCTTCTCCTTATCTTCCTTCACTAGTATCCTGTTGGAAAAAAAACACAAAGTCATTGATAAAGCATCGCCAAAAAAACATAGACAAACGAATTGCAGGACAAAACATGATGTGTTTCGACCTCTTTGGTCTTCTTCAGGAAGGTAACTCAGGACAATAAAAATAAATGAGCAATCACTTATCTTCATCCAGTTCAACACCTGTCTTGTGCCAAATTGGATGAAGATAAGTGACTGCTCGTTCGTTTTCATTGTCGCGAGTGTTGTGTAGATAAATGCCTGAAGAAAACCTAAGAGGTCGAAACGTGTCGTGCATTGTCTTGTGATTCGTGTGTCTACATTTTTTTGGCGGTGCTTTATCAATAACTTTTCAAATTTGTTTAGTTTTCCACCAGCAGTCGCCTCACTTTGCAGCTAGAAAACGTTTGTTTATCAACTGTCTTTGCTCCATTTCATGTCTCTCTCGAGGCCAGGCCCCATCCCATCTTTCTGACCTTCACCAGCTGTGTATTCCTGGCTGGCCCTTGCCTTCTTCTGCTGATACTCGTTTCCTTCAGATCTTTCCCATCCTTGCCAAGACATTTGAAAAGTTCTTTCCCTATTCAATTGCCCTCTGCTCGGTACCAATTTCCTTTCTTTGGCTGGCCCTTGCCTTCTTCTGCTGATACTCGTTTCCTTCGGATCTTTCCTGTCCTTGCCAGACCTTTGAAAAGTTCTTTCCCTTTTCCATCACCCTCTGCTCAGTACCAATTTCTTTCTCTGGCTGGCCTTGTCTTCTTCCGCAGAGATACTCGTTTCCTTCAGCTCTTTCCTGTCCTTGCCAAGACCTTTGAAAATTTCTTTCCCTATTCAATTGCCCTCTGCACGGAATAGATTTCCTTTCTTCTCACAAGTCTGCCTTCCTTCAAGTCGTATCTCAAGACTACACTTTCTGACAACTCACAGCCTTAATCCTTTGTTACCTTATGATTGTGTGTTGAGTGTCTATGTGCATATGTACATTTGTGCACTCATGTGCGTGTGCAAGCATGTGCTTGTGTGTGTGTACGTGTGTGCATGCAGGCATGTTTCTCTGTGTGTCTGTATGTTTGTGCAAGTGCACATACGCGTGCGCGTGATTGTGCATGTGCACATGTCTGTGTGTGTGTGTGTGCATGTGTGTATGTATGTGTGAGTGCGTTTGTAAACATTTGTGTGTCTAAATACAAGCCAGACGACAGTGTTACTTAAAACCATATAAAATACTTAGAAACACCACAACCATACTGAAAACAAGTCAAAAGACTGAAACAACCACAGCATTATCAAAAACAAGTGAGAAAAAGACTGATACAGACACATTACGAAAATCAAACCCCGTAACTGAAACAGACGTAAACTGAAAACAAACAAAAACAAAACAAAACAAAAAAAGTAAAGCAGACTACAACATTATCAACAGCAAACCAAAAACAAGCCACAAGCTCTTACTCGTAACATGACAGTACCAAACAAATACAGAATAATGGGTTTCCACCCAGTATGTCTTCTTCTTCAAAAAACATACTAATGGGTTTGCAATCAGTATATCTTCTTCAGACAAATGGGGGCTTCCATCCAATTTGCCTTCTTCAGACAAAACAGATTAATGGGTTTCTATCCAGTATGCCTTTTTCAGATAAAAGAGACAAATGTGTTTTTCAACCAGTGAATCTTCTTCAACTAAACAGACAAATGGGTTTTCCAACCAGTTTACCTTCTTCAGACATCAAAAATCAAAGACAAAAGTAAAACAACAACAATACAACAAAACTGCCCAGCTTGCTCCTGTACATTCTCTTTATGGGTTTATTTTCTATTGGCTTATCTGTGAAAACTTCCCGTCAAAATGCAGGGAGAAAATGAGACAGCAAATAGCACTGCTAGAAGCAACAGCTCATTCACATCAAACACACACAAAAGTTAGTAAAGAAAAAGATAATAACATATAAATGCCTACATTTCCCTGATTATGTGTAAAGCACCGCTCATGGCATGTCTTACTGGTCAATTTCCAAACAATGTAACCATTCCAAACAATTTAATCAATCTGTCTGTGAAAACATGTAAATACCAGTCACTGAGAAAGCACACTGTCTGCCCTTCCTGTGGATTTTTATCCAGACAGCTCAAAAAAAAGCATTTGAAGTGGTTAACAAGCGAAGACACACGTAACTCAAACATTAAGTGGCAAAAAAATTTTGAGAAAACATCATCGATTTGATGCAATTTTGATGCTCAGCGTTCATCATCTGGTATACAAGTTACAACTCTTACAACACTTGGATCACCTGGAGTGATCTTTTTCATGTTTCAACAGTAAATTTTTGAAAAAAAACAATGCAATAACATTCTGTCGTTTTCCATGTCATGGCAGTGGACAACATTTTCCCCCTGTTCAATTTGCTGGTGCAGGTTTGGCCTCCTCATAAAAGGCATCAACAGTCTTATGAAATTTCTTGAGGATGATTGGCCGTCTCATCTTCATTGTTGGACCTGTGCAGTAGCAGAAATACCTTTACACCAGCAGTCAAGAAAACATGTACACACTTCATACAGATATCTGCCTTTCACTCACACTCAACAAAACGTGTACAAACTTCACACAGATATTTGCTTTCACTCACACTCAACAAAACATGTACAAACTTCACACATATATTTCTTTTCACTAACTGTCATGAAAGTACATTCGAACTGCACACAGATATTTTCAACAAACATGTTCACTTAACAGTCAATTCTTTCCCTACATTTAAATCAGTCTTTCACTGCGCATGTGGCAATGTCTATGGTTGCATGTTTTCTTTAAATTTCTGTGTTATATTCTCTGATCCAGTCTGATACTTTATAATCCATAAAAAAAAAAAAGTTTTATGCATTGCTGTGCGCTCTTAGTAGTACCACTCAGTGCTGGGTAGCACAATGTGAACGGAGCTGTGGGCAGTACAAGGAGAAACAGTTAATATTTCTGTCAATCTCAAGTTCAAATCTTGTGCCTTTAAGCCTTACTCTGTACATAAATAACAAGTACAGGGAGAGCTTTTTTCCCCTTCAACTATCTCCTTTTTTCTATCATGTGGTGTTTTGAGCAAGCGATTTTTAAATGATTTCATTCATTTTTCTGTTTTTTCCCTTGACACCATGAACCAGTGGAATAACATTACAGTGAGGCAAGCTTTTGAAGAAGTCACAGAGGATGATCTTAGCAAATGACTGTGCAAGTACAAATACAAAGTAAAGGAAGGATTCCAAGATCTGAACTTCCACAAACAGATTAGGTCCAGTCAGTCGTGGAAGTTTAACAGCGACTTCCACAAACCATGAGCTGTATCTGACATTATCTAGTAAGGTTCTATCATGTTTTGCTGATATTTTGCTGAGCGTAAGCTGAACAAACATAATCATGCTCCCTCTTTCTTTCTTTCTCTTTCTCTCTAACAGTTACACTTTCAAACTCGCGTGCGTGCGTGCACGCACGCACGCACGCACACACACACACATACACACACACACACACACATACACACACACCTTCCCTTTGCACACATGAAACAAAAGCAACACCACCATACCCAGTTCTCCTCCAGGGATGGAGAAGTCTTTGGGCAAAATGGACCACTTCTGGATCTTCTGGGCATTGGAGGTAGCACGCTTGTTGACACTGTCAATGCCCTTCTGGATGGCATTCAGGACCAGCTTGTCCCCGGGTTCCAACACGTCACGCACTGTCGTTGCACTGGAACCCACCGACTTCACCCACTCCAGGGCTGTCGGGGTCAGTTTACTGCCGGGTTCCTGAGTGTCTGGATTCACCTCCACCTGCACACCACACTCCATCATTTCCTTGTTCCGACTGCCACCTCCACCTTACTGTCTACATCAGGGCTAAAACCACTTGAAAATAACAAATATTAGATAAAAACTACCAAGAGAGTGCACATCTCTGTCAACGTCGAACTGATCATGGATCTATGTTTATCTCCCTCTGCTGCCCACAGATCCACATCAACACTGACTGCACAGTTCCTGACCTCCTGGAGTCAAAGTTCAGAGACGAAGGGATGAAGGGGGCTTGCTGGACAGCGGAGGGGGCAATTCGTTTTTTACTGAAAGCATTCTAACCCCCTCATGTTTCAGTAGATAAATGTAGGATTTAATAAGAGTATGCATTTTTCATAAATACAATTGCCAAAACATCCACATATCATTACTTGGGATTTCTTCTGTAATACTTTATCATTCCTATTCAAAAATGACCCCTCCCCCTCCAAGCCCATTTTTTAAAAACAAAATATTGTAATTTTTTATTTTTCACTAAATTCAGAATACCGGAAATCATTTCTGCAGGAGTGCATTTGCGGAAAAATTTCAGGTGGGCTGGCAGCCATGTGAATGGACTAATCCTCGTGCTACAGTCCATCTGTCCACCAAGTTTTCCTTAGCGCTGGGTGAGCAAGTTTTTGGTTCAGCCTCTTAATGGATCCTGCATCCACTCTCCCATCCACACACACACACCAGAAGTTGAGTAGGATGCCCTTCGGCCACTTTCCCTCTGTCCAACAGCTGGGCTAACATCACTCCATAGTTTTTGCATTGTCTTGCTAAAGGGCAGATACACAAAAAACATGAGGGTGAACATGTAACCGTGTTGACGGAGGTAAAAACCATGGCACATAATACAAAGCAGCTGTCAAGCCTGAAAAACAACACAAAACATAGAACATTTCAGTACTCCAGACTTTGTCTAAGCAGTGGTAAAATGTCCAGTGATTCTGCTAGATCTCTTGCTTCCACATTTGAAATGAGTTTTTAAAAATCTGCCAAAAATACATTGAAAACAAAAAACATGGAATTCCTACATGGTTAATATAATACAGAACTGGCAGCTGTTGCCTATCATAGTGTTAAACTGCACAGTTGTCACAGCAAAGCCAACTTAATGAGAATCTGAAAAATTGGAAGCTAAAAACAAACAAACAAAAAACCCCCCCAAAACCGAAACACTGTTATAACTGACTGAAATGAATCCAGCAGAATGAATGACACTTTCAGTGCATCCTAATCTTACCTGCTTTGTGGATGTTTTCAGGCATGAATCAGTGCATATTTCTACTAAGACATGAACTTGTTCGCCTTTATTTTTCAATGACCTCCGTCTGATTCTCCGCTTAAACAACCATGACATGGCCCTACAGAATCAGCCCAGTTCTAAGCATCAGCAAGCCACCCAAGCACTGATCTGTGTCTCACCTTCAGGGTGATGATCATGGACAAGAACTTCTTCTTATCACCAATCACCATGCACTGGCTGACGATGGGCAGCGCCTCCTTCACAGCATCTTCAATGGCAACTGGTGGGATGTTCTCTCCCCCCGCAGTGATGATCAATTCTGCACAGACAAAACAGAGGATGTTTACCCACTGCAGGCTGGACAAAGACAGAAAGTTTAACTACTGCACACTAAGGAAAGAGTGGATGTTTACCCGCTGCAGGCTGAACAAAGGCTGGAAGTTTACTGCAGACTAAGGAAAGAGAGGGTGTTTACCCCACTGGAGGCTGAACAAAGACAGGAAGTTTAACTACTGCACGCTAAGGAAAGAGAGAGAGGATTTTACTGATTGCAGGCTGAACAAAGAAAAGAAAGTTTAACTACCACACACTAAGGAGAGGATGTTTACCCACTGCAGGCTGAACAAAGGCAGGAAGTTTAACTACTGCACGCTAAGGAAAGAGAGGATGTTTACCCGCTGCAGGCTGAACAAAGGCACGAAGTTTTTACTGCAGACTAAGGAAGAGAGGATGTTTACCCGCTGCAGGCTGAACAAAGACAGGAAGTTTACTGCAGACTAAGGAAAGAGAGGATGTTTACCCGCTGCAGGCTGAACAAAGACAGGAAGTTTACTGCAAACTAAGGAAAGAGAGGATGTTTACCCACTGCAGACTGAACAAAGACAGGAAGTTTACTGCAGACTAAGGAAAAAGAGGATGTTTACCCACTGCAGACTGAACAAAGACAGAAAGTTTAACTACCACACACTAAGAGAGGATATTTACCCATTGCAGACTGAACAAAGACAGGAAGTTTACTGCAGACTAAGGAAAGAGAGGATGTTTACCCACTGCAGGCTGAACAAAGACAGGAAGTTTACTGCAGACTAAGGAAAGAGAGGATGTTTACCCACTGCAGGCTGAACAAAGACAGGAAGTTTAAGTACCGCAGACTAAGGAAAGAGAGGATGTTTACCCACTGGAGGCTGAACAAAGACAGAAAGTTTAACTACCACACACTAAGGAAAGAGAGGATGTTTACTGATTGCAGGCTGAACAAAGACGGAAAGTTTAACTACCACAGAATAAGGAAAGAGAGGGTGTTTACCCACTGCAGGCTGAACAAAGACAGGAAGTTTAACTACTGCAGACTAAGGAGAGAGAGGATGTTTGCCCACTGCAGGCTTAAAAAAGACAGGAAGTTTAACTACTGCACACTAAGGAAAGAATGGATGTTTACCCACTGCAGGCTGAACAAAGACAGGAATTTAACTATCGCAGACTAAGGAAAGAGAGGATGTTTGCCCATTGCATGCTGAACAAAGAAAGTTTAACTACTCCAGACTAAGGAAAGAGAGGGTGTTTGCCCACTGCAGGCTGAACAAAGACAGGAAGTTTAACTACTGCAGACTAAGGAAAGAGAGGGTGTTTGCCCACTGCAGGCTGAACAAAGACAGACAGTTGAACTACTGCAGACTAAAGAAAGAGAGGGTGTTTGCCCATTGCAGGCTAAAGGGGATGTTCCATACAGTGTTGCAAATCTTTCTTTTTTTCAATAAAGCTCAGGGTATTCATACCCATTCCAAGTAATCCCACTCTCCCAGAGGAAAAAAAAAATGCCTGCGATTTCAGTGAAGTCTTACAGCTATGCCCCCCCCCCCCCCCCCCCCCCCCCCCCCGATGAAAATTATTATGTTTGCCTTAAAAATGATAAAACTGACAGAAAGAGCATCAAGTCATCTACCCATCCAATTTCAGATCTATCCACAACCAACAGCTCTTGTTTCTATAGCCTTTGCCTCTTTTTTTCCCCTGTTGCCATGTCTTGCAAAATGCAATGTCAAAGTCTGATATCATTTTGCCTTTGGGAGACAAAAATGAAAGCTGCCCAGTTTCATGAAGAAATTTACACACAAGTTTTGACATCAGTGTTGTCTACTAACATTTTAAAAGACTGAATTTTTTTTTTTTTTTTTTTTTGTATTGTCATTTTCGCTTATCACTGATGCTTGCAAAATCATCGAGAAGTTGGAGCCCCACATCTTAAAGGATTTTTCACTCTTTCCCCAGAGGTATTTTTTCTTTTATTTATTCACCATTTCATCCCTTAAACAGTGATTGTATGAGAAACCTCACCAGCCAGACAGTTGGAAGATGAGGACTGCTTTATTCAAATTATCACAAATCCAGATTGACAAGTCAAAGGGGAAGTTATTTCAATGTTACAAATATACAACTTTTTCCTATGCATACCAGATTTCCATCATGACTGAATAATCCAGAAACATGTGGTTCACTGATATGTAGGGTTTAAACAGATCATTCTTCATTTCATCCAAACTTCTGTAGAGGACTCTGACATCCCTGTTATGGCCAATGGCTGCCGGATAGGCTCTAAATATATAAATTGATCTGAATTGAATTATTCAAGCAGGTTGTACTACCACATTTATGATCAAATACAGATGATACTCCAGTAAGTCACAATCAAACATACATTTACTGCAACTCCTTATCGTTTTTATTTGTAGTTTTAGAGTTATTTGTTACGATGTCAGGTCTGTCCTGACAGATTTCATCTCAAACCTGCCTAAATACAGTTTAAACCCTTAAAATACTTTCACAAGCACAAGCAGCACATGATGGAGAAGGAAGGCTGGTGTGATTGTCTGGATTTCTGTGTGTGAACAGGTGTGGTTGCATATGTAGAAGAGAATGTGTGTATGTAAATGTGTGTGCATGTGTGTGTGTGCATGCATGCATGTGCATACAGGTACATAAAAATTAAAAAAGGCAGAGAAAGTTTCTTAAAAATAAGCAGACATACAGATAACAATGAACAGAGAGACACAAATGCACATGGACAGATATATATCATAACCAAGAGTGCCTAAAATGAAATATAAAAAGGGAAACAAGAGATGATTACAAAAATGATTCTCACCTTTGATTCGTCCTGTGATGTACACAAAGCCATCTTTGTGTCTTTCCTACCGATGTCACCAGAGCAAAGTCCCCCTGCTTCATCAAGGACCTCTTTCGTTTTCTCCTCCTCGTTGATGTATCCCATGAACACGTGGCGCCCATGCATCACAATCTGCAGACAGCAGCAGCAGAATATTTCACAGACAAAAGTAAATGCACTGGAATAAACAGCTACTACCGGGCTTGATTCTTTCATTTGTTTTCATGATCATTTCTGATTCAAACCCACACATATCATGGTGAAATGGCACACACTGATTCTGATATCTGTTTGTACATATACGCAGATTTATGTTGCTTCGACAATTGATCACATCTACACGTGGAAAAATTAACGATGTTAAATATAAAAACAAATGTTTGATAAAAACAAAAAAGCCTTAAACACTACAAAAAAAACGCTACAGTACCCAACAGCACCAAAGGTTTTATCGTCTGTGTGTGTGTGTGTGTGTGTGTGTTTTTACCCGATCTATGGATATCATCTAACTTAATCCTTTCAATCCTTCCAAGTTCACACAACCTGTGCAGCATGTCCTGCCCAGTCAGTGTGGGCTGAATGGCATGAAGGGAGGAGGTCCTTCATTTCAACTCCAGTACCTCAAAGCCTGTCCCAGTGAAAGGCTAACAATTTCATCCTATCGCAAAACGATTAAGTGTCAATACCTTAACTCCAAACGCACCTGGTTCTGGAAAATGAATCGACAAATGCGCTACAATCCAAGGGAATAAACTACGTCAGAACTAACTAGTGTACAGACTGACGTTATCCCCCTTTTACATGCAATGTTTTAGAAAATCAATGAATTCTGTCAGCTAGTGTCTTGGGCACCCCTACACATGAACAGGCGAGTCAGAATTCTGTGTTCAGCCAGCAAAACTCAACTGATATAATGCTGACATGGACACCAAAACCTTGAAGTTTCAAGGTTTCGTTTGAATTGATGCACAACTGGATTCCAACTCTAGAAAGTCTAACATGTTCGCTCGAGGCTCTGCCAGGTTCAAACCAAAAACCATCAGACTGAGGGGCTGCTGTTCTGAGGGGCTACTCCTCACTGACATTAAAGACACACTGAAGAAGAAGAGATGACAGCTTTGTGAACTATTCCAATTTTCTTAACACATTACTTCAAAAACTTTATATCTATGCAAAGAAACAAATGATCCTCTTTAAATGAAAAGAAAGCCTAATTGCTTTCTTAAACAAATGAGAAAGAATTAGAGACACAGAATACAGATTACATAATATGATAACAACTGGCACGAGGGAAAGATAAGCGTGAGGAAGAGAAACAGTCTGATCCAGAAACAGCAAACATTTGAGAGACAGACAGAGTAATCTGGGAGCCAAACCTCTCCATTTCCCTCAGCATCAGTGTTGGCGAGGGTTGTGGAGTTCCCTGGCAGTTCCTTGCCCACGCTGCCCACCTTGTTCTGGGTTGGGAACCCTGCGCAGTGAGGACCTACACACAGACACACAGGCACAGGCAGAAATGTTGAGTCCGACATGCAAACAACCAATCATGTTCACATTGCATGCAAACACACACACACACACATACATGTGGACACACACGTGGACACCCACATTGTGCGATTTGCTAGCCAAGCAGAGCCTATTGCTTATTGTTCATATCTCTGCTCTATCTCCTTTCATATTTTTACTAAATCAGCTTCTTCCTGTTGAATAAAACCTTGAGTCGTGAATTTTCTTACAACATAACAAAACATTCCAAACTTGCCTGTACATTCACCCAAGCCACATGAGGGAAAGACTGAATCTGGCAAATCATTCCATGGTTCTCCTTAGCATTCAATCGTGCCTCACACTTCATACAACAGCAGCAGCCTGACTCTGGCAAAACATTCCACACTCTTCATCTACATCAAAGGCTTCATACAAGAGTAGACTGTTATGTCACAAAAAAATTCTGTACTTGCCTGTGCACTCGCTCATGCCGTACACTTCGCACAAGGGCAGGTTGAAACTAAGGAAATAGTCCAGAGTCTCTTTGGTGATGGGGGCAGCTCCAGACAGTCGGATCTGGCAACGATCCAACCCCAGTGCCGCACGCACTTTCTTGAAGACCAGCTTGTTTGCCAGGCCAAATCCCATGGTCGATCTCCACTGTAATGAAACACAGTAAAGTGTGTGGAGTACTAGAATATTATGTTCTGAGAGACGGAAGATGGAAGCTGCCTGTGAAACAATCTGGAAAGGTTAAAAAAGAAATCACCACTGACTTCAATCTGGCAGGGGAGAGTTCTGAGAACAGTCTAGTGATAGGGTGACTTTGTGTCAAAGTCACTGGTATATGCACGTTCATGGGGGACTGTCACTGGACCAACATGGTGGTACCCTCTGGAGACGGATGCTGATTATGCTGGCCCTACGACTAAGCGGTCGGTCATCAATAGGAGGCTTCCAAGGATGTGACCTGCGATGCTGAATTAATGAACAATGAGCGTCACTGCAATGACTTGACAGCAGTGCTGTGTCTTCTCTGGTGGCTGGCCCAGAGCTGTCAACCTCCCACAAGTTATATCAATGCTGCTCAATTCAAAGGTGCTTCCTTTTCCAACAATTTTAGACATTCTGTAATACTGAAAATCACACAAACACACAAAGACAGACTCACAGACACAGACACGGACAGATTTCCCACATGGTCAGTCACAGACAATGACAAGCATTCCACCAGGTAACTGTTGAAAAGAGTTTCTGTTCAAACTGCCCCTAGACCTGTGAATGTGCTGGCTGAAGAAGGTGAAATCTGCAGTGTAGGAACAACGTCCCTTGACAGCCTCCCCAGTGTTAAATCACATCATTAAGGCACCCATGTTTCACAGACAAATCAGAGATGGACTTCGCATCATGCCTGGAATTTGCTAATCATCGAAATACCAGACCCGTTTACCCCAAATTTGTGTACCTGTAATATCTCAGACAAAAACCTGTAATTTACAACCAAAAAAAAGGCCCACGTAATCTTCATCATCACAATACATCCGCAACTTTTGAAGATTTGGAACAGCGAGCCGTTGGTGCGTAAATCACTTTGTCACCATCTTTGACAGGGTAAAAGATGCAAGGCACGCTGGGAAATGTCTTCTTACTGCTTTTGACCGAAACGGCAGCAGATGAAACTTCGCGTTTAACAATTTTCTTTCTTTGATTTTTTCCCCATAATGGGGGGGGGGGGGGGTAGTTCCCCGTAATTTCGATTTTTTTCTCCGTAAAAATTACGGCAAAATCATAAGGGTAAACAGTTTCGAAATAGTAAAGCATGGTACATCATCAAGTACTTGTTCAAAATTTGCAGATCTGACTCCTTCTTTAGAAAGAGTTCTTCTCTATCACTGCTGCTCGCTTTTTAACAAAATTATCTTGCTCTACCTAAAACTTATCGAAAGTTCTGTTTCTGCTCAATGATAAGCATAGAAAAAAAAAGACACGGCTGGCGTGACCATGTTGAACTGCTTTTGGGTCGGGGACACGAGTATTTGAAATGTAACACCATGGACTACTTTGTGATGATGTTGTGTTGCAGTGAAGTAAAAACAACACTCAAAAATTACCTTTCCATGGTTGTTTTGACAAATGCATACTCCGTAGCAGACAGAAAATTGGAAGTGAGCCATGGACAATCACAGCTCTGCTTGCCTCATGACAACCTGACACCCAACTGCTCGCTGTGGATTGTCAGTGCCGAGGCTGTGATAGGATGAACCTTCTTGTGGCTGTGAGGAGCCAAAAATGGGGAGTTTTTATCATACTCCCTGTTTGGCTAGTATACTTACCATGTCAGACCATAGCATTCAACGGCAGTTAGTCAGCTCCGCCAGGCTGAAATTTTTTGTGGCAAATGCAGTCATAAGACAGTCACGTGACGCCCACCACACTTCCGCCCCCGGAAGAAGCCGGTGTAAGCTTCCTGTACCTCATTCAGCGAGGCCTGTGTGCAAGGTAACCCGAGAACCTTGGCGCTAGAGGGGAAGGTAGGGCGGGCATTAGAGTCCGACATGGTAAGTATACTAGCCAAACAGGGAGTATAATAAAAACTCCCCATTTTGGCATCATATACTATACCAATGTCAGACCATAGCAGAATTTAAAGGAATCAGAGGAGGGAAAGCACCCTAGAGGTTCTTGGGGTTAACCGATATGGCTGCATTGGCCGCCACAAAGGAGATCCCTTTAGAACCGTCAGCCCTGGTCATGCGGATATCCCTTAAATAAAAGTTTACAAAGGGGTTTTCTGAATGCCAGAAGGCTGCCTCCAGGAGATGGCGCAAGGGGACAGAGTGCTGGAATGCTGCGGAAGTGGCCAGCGTTCTGACCTCATGGGCCCGGGCAGAAGGGACCAGAAGATCCTTGTACGCCTGCGCATAGGCAGACCTGACCATCCTGGAAAGCCACCTAGAGAGAGTGCCAGCCGAGATGTCTTTCTTATTATTGGGGTTGATAGAAATAAGGAGACGTCTCTGGGGAGGAGCGCCTGGGGCGTGAGCGTTCCCAGTAGTATCTCAGACACCTGGAAGGGCTCAGGTCCATGTCTCCCCCACTCTCCCCTCTTCCTAAGATATCCGCTAGCCAGCGGATGACGAGGGAAGGAGAGGCTGTGCCCGGTTCCTGATTCTTTGCTAAGAACTCTGGAAGGAACTTCAGAGAGACAGAGCCGTCCCTGTGGAAGGCGATATCTCTGAGATTGCCGCCGAGGGCATGAACCTCATTTCGTCTTCTGGTGAGGCGATATGGTGGGAAACACGACCGGCGAGGGAGAAAAAATGGCAGCCAAGGACCGGTGAGTGTTCGATCATCGAACAGAATTACTGGAGCGCGTGGAGAAATAAAAAATGCGCCGAAGGCAGTTAAGAAGGGGTTGGATGTGTTACCGAAGGGCAACGAAATACACCAAGTCAGTGCCGATGGAACTTGCACTGAAAACAAACTCGCGAGGGACAAAAATGCGAGAGCACAATGACGATCGAACAAGGTCGCGAGAATAACGAGCATGAAAATTATTAAAATGCTAGCCCACCAAGAGCCTCACAGGGCAAGTGTACTAAGGGGTTTAGTGCAAGCCACAACCGAACAAGTAATAAAGCAAAACACAAGCAATGTTTACACATATGCAGAAGTATAGGCGAGACAGAGCACAAGACTTATCTTGCTTGGGCGACAGGCCGAAGATGAATGAGGTACAGGAAGCTTACAGCCGCTTCTTCCGGGGGCGGAAGTGTGGTGGGCGTCAGGTGACTGTCTTATGACTGCATTAGCCACAAAAAATTCAGCCTGGCAGAGCTGACTAACTGCCATTGAATGCTATGGTCTGACATGGTATAGTGTATGACGCCAAATAAGTTATCAACATAATGCTACCGAGAGGACATGAAGAGAACAACAACTCCTAACTTTCAGATGACAAACCTTCAAAGCACCTGCAATCTCCAATAATCTGGATGGTAAAATATAAGTTCTAATACCGCAAGCCTGGGCGATAATGCATGGAGAAGTCACAATGAACCATCTGGAAATCATGCCACTGACAAAAAAATCAAAATAAGAAAGCAAAGGAAAAACAGTCCATGCCATTGTGGCCATTTGCATGCTGAGCAGTCCATGCCATTGTGGCAGTTTGCATGCTGAACAGTGCATGCCATTGTGGCCATTTGCATGCTGACCGGTCCATCCATTGTGGCCATTTGCATGCTGAACAATCCATGCCATTGTGGCCGTTTGCATGCTGAACAGTGCATGTCACAGAGGCAGTTTACATGCTGAACAGTCCATGCCATTGTGGCTATCTGCATGCTGAACAATCCATGCCATTGTGGCCTACTTGCATGCTGCTACCTCGCCATATGATGCGGCAGGTGTTCTCATTAATAACACAAAATGTGCATTGACAGTAGTGTGAACGAGAGGAAAAGACAAGAGACACAGTAAAAGATACGAGACTGATGCTGATGTTTAAAAAAAAAACACACAAAAAAAAGGATAATGTGATGCAACTGACCAGAACACATTTCTTTCATCATTTTCAATAAATGATTTTCCTTCCTCCATACCCCCCTTGACGTGTTCCCCACTTCTCACCCATTCATCTGAGCGTAGTTAGCTTTGTAGCCGACGCCCTTGGCCCATTTCCCCATCTTCTGTTTGAAACCCTGAGGCCCGGCGGCTAGCGTTTTGCATGGACTCCTGCATCTTTTCCCACACCCGTGGCACCCCAAGCAAACACATGGGGCCGCACTTCTCTCAATGTCCCGGCAAGAGAACCCTGCACTCATAGGTCAGTATGGGGCTCAGCGACTCGATATGTATCTATATACGCAACTTTGAAAATATTTGGTCTGTTACAAGTAAAAAAAATAAATAAATAAAAAAAATTTTTAAATAAAAAAAGGAAGAAAGAAAGAAACAAACCAAACAAAAAAAACCTCTCTGTGAATCATATTTTCAAGGTACTTTGTTTCCAAAGAAAAAAAGGAGTTCTATCTTAATCTATAAAATCTATTTCAAAAAAGTTGATCACATGAAATAGGTTAACACAAAAATGCCCAGAATGCACTCACAAGCATAAAATATCTTCTCTCACACAAATACATCTCCATGCAAATATGCACATAACGTACATACATATGAACATAAATACAGGGTATACAAATACATACAGTATACTCAGAGAAAAAAAAAAAGGTCAAAAGGCATACAGATACTTGTACAGACACATACACAGACACATAGATACAGAGTCATCATATAATTCTTCTCATGACCAACAAGAATAACTCAGAGACACACACCGAAAAAGACAAAGATCAACAGTCTGAGACAGCTTCCAACAAAAGCCAGCCAAAGAGACCGCCTCCTCCTCCCTCCTCCTCTGAACTAACCTTCAGAGCGTCAGGCTGGGCAAAGTAGGCAGTGCCCCCAAAGGCAATCAGAACATACATGTCCAGCATCTGGGCCGCAATGTGACTCAGGGGCAGGTAACTGACCATTGCCAGCTCTCCAAGGACAGTGACAGGTGGTGAGCACAGGCCGTTTGCAAGATGTGAGCGGTATAAGTGATCTGTCAAAGACACATACACACCAACAGGCCATTTGTAAGACGTGAGTGGTATAAGTTATCTGTCAAAGACATACACACACCAACAGGCCATTTGTAAGACGTGAGTGGTATAAGTGATCTGTCAGAGACATATACACACCAACAGGCCATTTGTAAGACGTGAGTGGTATAAGTGATCTGTCAAAGACATGCACACACCAACAAGCCGTTTTTAAGACATGAGCTGTATAAGTGATCTGTCAAAGACATACACATACGAACAGGCCATTTGTAAGATGTGAGCAGTGTAAGTGATCTGTCAAAGACATACACACACCAACAGGCCATTTGTAACATGTAAGCAGTATAAGTGATCTGTCAAAGACATACACACACCAACAGGCCGTTTGTAAGACGTGAGCAGTGTAAGTGATCTGTCAAAGACATACACACACCAACAGGCCGTTTGTAAGACGTGAGCAGTGTAAGTGATCTGTCAAAGACATACACACACCAACAGGCCGTTTGTAAGACGTGAGCAGTGTAAGTGATCTGTCAAAGACATACACACATGAACAGGCCGTTTGTAAGACGTGAGCAGTGTAAGTGATCTGTCAAAGACATACACACACCAACAGGCCATTTGTAGACGTGAGCAGTATAAGTGATCTGTCAAAGACATTGACACACCAAACAGGCCGTTTGTAAGACATGAGCTGTGTAAGTGATCTGTCAAAGACATACACATACGAACAGGCTGTTTGTAAGACATGAGCAGTATAAGTGATCTGTCAAAGACATACACATACGAACAGACCGTTTGCAAGACATGAGCAGTATAAGTGATCTGTCAAAGACATATACACACCAACAGGCCGTTCGTAAGACGTGGGATGTATAAGTGATCTGTCAAAGACATATACACAACCAACAGGCTGTTTGAAAGATGCAATCGGTATAAGTAACCTGTCAAAGACATACACACCAAGAACTTTTCTGAACTGATTAAGAAATGGAAACATGCATAGATCATCACTTAGTCAGTGGAAATTTGAACAGTTATGGAGGAAATGAGCTCTAAGAAAGAATGTGTTGGCAATCATTTCTTCATCAATGAAATGTGAAAGTAATCAATTCTTCAGCTGATCAAACCTCGATACTATTATGAGGGAAAGGTTAGAAACCAGAAAAAAAAAATGTGAGGATAATAAATTCATCTGGTGATAAAAACTGTTAACAAAGTTATGGGCAAGAAGAGTAAGAGAGAAAAAAATTGTGTAGGAAATCATTCTTCATACAATGAAGAAGATTGCAGAATACTGAAGAGTAACAAGCCAGGGATAAGAATGAATATGTGAACTATCAATTCTTACGTCCATTATGAAGATTTCGACAACATTGTTGGAAAAAAGGAGAGAAAATTGTGAATGTGTTGAGAATCACTTTTTCAGTCAATGAGGACTTAGGAAGTTGGGGCTGGGAGTGGGGGGGAGAGAGTTAAAGGTGAGAATGTTAGGATAATCAATGCTTCAATCAATGGAAAAGATACTGACAATATTCTGAGGGGGAAAAGATTAACCCGTCACTGCCTGAAATCTAATGATTTGGGGGTAATAATTAACAAAAAATTCTAGCTCAGAAACTACAAAAGATATAAAAAATGAAATATATATGATTTTTGAAGGAAATTGAATGGAGATTTTGAATCTGGGCTTCTTTTGTTTTAATTTTGATCATAAAAAAATATTTAGGCATTTAGATTTGGATAGATTTTTTTGCACGATCAAAAACATATGTATTTACCACTACAGCTTCACATCCAAAAAAGAACACAGAGCAAAAAAAGTTGAAAATAAAGTTGATATTGTCACACTACACCTGTAAATGAAAGTAAGAACAGTCTAGAAGTCTATCAAGACGCTCACACCTCATGCAGACAGGTCAGTCCACGACCACGCCCCCCCCCCCCCACCACGCCCCCTTGCTGGACTTCAACCCTCTCTTTCACTCCTCCTCTTCCCTACCGTTCCTGCTGCCCGTGTCACGCTGCGAGCAGGCCGCGCTCCCTCTCGCGGACTAACACGTCGCTGGCCACTCGCACACAGTGCAGAGTACACACTAGGCTGGCTCGTTCGACGCTGGTAACCAGTCAGCTGAACACACACTCTTGAGATCGCACAGCACGACTCAATAACTGACGAATATGGTCGGCAATTCCATCACTATCATCATCTCACCTTCATGCTCGAGTGAGTCGTTGAAAAAAGATTTATATCTTTGTCAAAAAAGATTAGCAGAGCCTGCTCAGCTGTGTAAGTACGTGATTTGGTCGCTACACTCGTCGAAGGTTGCGCCGCCATCTTTGCAAGCGAGACAAAGCGCTGGCTGGTCATCCAGTCAGTGATGAGAAAAATGGTCTTTCCCCTCACGTGTGGTCATTTGCATATCATTTTAATACTGCAGACATATAAGGCTTACTACGCACACTCTATTTCAGTCCTTTGATAGGAATAGTAACGAATGAAAATGAAGTACATTTTTACTGCGGCGTCAGCTGACGGCTTAAAGGCGCTCAACGGGTTAAAGAAAAGAGAGTGTGTTGATAGCCAATTTTTCAGTTGGTGAACACCTAAGTTACGAAGAAAAGACAGTACAAAGATAGACACTTTTGACTATCAATTTTTCAACCTAGAACTGCTACATAAATTGAGGTGATGGGCAGGAAGGTTAAGGGGTGGGGAGAAGCCCCTGAAGAGGAGAAACATGTTACGGATCAAAGAAATAGATCTTAAACCCTTGTATTTGCTCCAAACTTTAATGGCTTTGTCCTCGGGCCACTTTTCATCGGGTTTAGTTTAAATTTTTTCTGATTTATTTTAGGGGGGCAAACTCTTGCTTACAAACAAACAGGGTAGCATTTGTTAAAAAAAAAAAAAATAATAAAAAAATAAACATTAAAAAAAACAACAACAGAACATCACAAACAAATCGATTCTTCACTCTGACAAAACGTGTTCAAAAATAAACCAAGAAAAAAATGTACATGTCACTATCTCACAAACTTCATTACATGGTACACAATTCATAGTCCAGTATTCAATGATGTGTTCCTTACAGAATGTCACCCAGAATTATTTGTAACTGCACTAAACTGTGCCCTGCAAACAGTTCTCACTAACAAACCACTGTTCTCCGAAAATTCTAGGCTTATGTTCATCATACTCACATTATCGTGGCTCAGCATGACACCCTTTGGTGTCCCCGTTGTGCCAGACTGAAACATAAAACAGACCAGTAGACAACAGAATCATGTAATATCAAAACAATGCATTCTATCCAGTACAGCATCTCAAACCTCCACATACAACAGTTTCACTTGACATCGTATCATTATTTCTAAATAACTGTGGAACAAGACCATTCTATTTCATAACAATGGACAAGCGCAGACAAGACACGACGATAAATAAGATTCATTTTCCATTTCAAAACACACAACACAAGGACAATGATGATTTCCGATTAAGGAAAAATTCTAGTCATACCTTCAAATGATGTAAAAGAATATGGTGCTTACTGTATAGATTAAAACACAGCACTTGTTCGGTGCCAGGTTTGCCCATACGTTCCTCCAAGACTTCATCTGGTACGTCTTTGCCCTTCTCCATGAACTCCGACCACTGATGGACAAAGCAAACACAAGCCCTAGAAGCAGTGATGGCGAGAGCTAAGCCTGGAGCAAAAGCAGTGTCAAAAAAGAAAAAATACCAGTAATGTAGTGCCAGAGGTTTGGGTGTGTGCTATAATCAATACTTGCACACTTCACACACTCCCCGTTGATATACTTACAGAATTTCTAAATACTAAAAGATGAAATGATCTTCCATATCAGGGGAACAAGAGAATAAAACTGCTCTGTACAGCATTCTGTTTTACTGCAGCACATGACTTGACTTTCATGTCCAAACAGCAGCCCAAGTCATAACAGACTAAAGTGAAGAGCAGGTCACAGATGACACAGATGCCAAGCTTCTGGCTTTTAGGGGATCAACAGGAAGAGGTTTGCTATTATACCAAAGTCATTTGCACATTTTAAAGTCATAATGTCTAAAAGTTGTTTGCACATTTTAAAAGTCATACTGTCTAAAAGTCGTTTAAGGTAAATGTCTAAAAGCGCTTTCCACAGTTTAGGTCATGATGCATAAAAGTCGTTTGCACAATCTCACGTTATAACGTCTAAAATGCATTTGCCTATCAGTAGGCCAAATGCAGCCATGTCAGTAAAAATGTTTCTTGTTTGAATACCGAGACTGAAATCATCAATATGACAAAAGTACACACTGCTGAGCATCCCACAAGACAGCTATGGACGCACAAATTTCCACCACAAGGAATGGAAAGAAAACTTGTATAGACGCACAAATTTCCACCACATTAAGTGGAAAGAAAACTTGTACAGACACACAAATTTCCACAAATAATAGAAAGAAAACTTGTACAGATGCACACATTTCCTCACAAGGAATGGAAAGAAAACTTGTGAAAGTTAACGTCTCAATTTGAAAAGTTTGGGTAATCAAATGAGATGAGCCGGACAACAAAGAACACATCGAAGCAAGATGGTTTAAATCCCTTCAGCCTTCTTCAAAAGTTAGTGAGTTCCATGCGGAGTATGATCCTTTCATCACCTAAATATGAGAAAAATTTGAGAACAGAAGAAAAGCATGTCGTTTTGTCAAGATATTCTACAATGGCACTTTGTCTAAACTTTCTTGTCACAATTTTCTGTATAGGAGCAGCTTTTCTCAGAAAACAAAGCGATTATACTATTCATGGAGCTTGTTCTTTTAAGCATGTATGTCACCATTCAATAAAGTGAACTTTCATTCAGAATTTTCTCAGAAATGATCAATTTGTTGCCCGTCAAGTCATGTCACTTTGTTCATAGCACAGCCAATCACAAAGCGATGTCAGGGTTGCTAAAAAGTTAAAAAACCATGTGCAAAGTATTTTTGTATGCATCATAAATAATTTTACTTTCTCATGTATTTTTGTATGGACTGAGTGCATGATGCATAAATACTTTTTCGTCATATTTAGCATTGTATGAACTGAATGCGTGATGCACATGTTTCCTTTCTTGTGTTATATATCTACAGTGCACTGTCTGCATAATGCACAACCAACCTTAGTTTCTCACTGTATCTGAAAAACTAGCACCTCGGCCACCATTCAGGAGGAAAGCAGAGAAACCGATGGTGGGGGGGGGAGCGAGTGGAAAGGGGAAACGAGGAGGTACCCTGGTAGGTAGGGCAGTGCTGGAAAGGGGGGGGGGGTGGTGGAGGGGGGAGAGGAAGGCATAACTCTACACCTATTTTCCACCAACAAACTTTCATTTTGTACATTGTTGAAAATGGAAGAGCTTTCCTGGGCATTCTTAAAATGACGTCAGTTCCTCACCACCACGACCACCATTCCCCCCCCCTCCAACCTTCAATTCAGTTAAGAATATTAACCCGTTCACTGCTTGAAAATATTACATAACAAAGGCTGGCCCAGTGCCAGGGAAATCTAATGATTTGGGGGTAATAATTAACCAAAAATTCTAGTT
Organism: Conus betulinus; assembly: GCA_016801955.1. Classification (NCBI taxonomy): domain Eukaryota; kingdom Metazoa; phylum Mollusca; class Gastropoda; order Neogastropoda; family Conidae; genus Conus; species Conus betulinus. The sequence continues at coordinate 19,099 of JADBJO010010759.1, read as the reverse complement.
CAGAAACTACAAAAGATATAAAAATGAATATATATGATTTTTGAAGGAAATTGAATGGAGATTTTGAATCTGGGCTTCTTTTGTTTTAATTTTGATCATAAACAATATTTAGGCATTTAGATTTGGATAGATTTTTTTGCACAATCAAAACATATGTATTTACCACTACAGCTTCACATCCCAAAAAGAACACAAAGCAAAAAAGTTGAAAATAAAGTTTGTATTGTCACACTACACCTGTAAATGAAAGTAAAACAGTCTAGAAGTCTATCCAGACGCTCACACCTCATGCAGACAGGTCAGTTCACGACCACGCCCCCCTCCCCCCACCACGCCCCCTTGCTGGACTTCAACCCTCTTTCACTCCTCCTCTTCCCCTACCTTTCCTGCTGCCCGTGTCACGCCGCGAGCAGGCTGCGCTCCCCTCTCACGCTGACTAACACGTTGCTGGCCACTCGCACGCAGTGCAGAGTACACACTAGGCTAGCTCGTTCGACGTTGGTAACCAGTCAGCTGAACACACTCTTGAGATCGCACAGCACGACTCAATAACTGACGAATATGGCCGGCAATTCCATCACTATCATCATCTCACCTTCATGCTCGAGTGAGTCGCTGAATAAAAAATTATAATCTTTAACAAAAATGATCAGCAGAGCCCGCTCAGCTGTGTAAGTACGTTGATTTGGTCGCTACGCTCGTCGAAGGTTGCGCCGCCATCTTTGCAAGCGAGACAAAGCGCTGGCTGGTCATCCAGTCAGTGATGAGGAAAAAAAATGGTCTTTCCCCTCACGTGTGGTCATTTGCATATCATTTTAATACTGCAGACATATAAGGCTTACTACGCACACTCTATTTCAGTCCTTTGATAGGAATAGTAACGAATGAAAATTCAAGAAAAATGCATGACGTCAGTGGACCGCCCATAGGCACTGGAAGTACATTTTTACTACGGCGTCAGCTGACGGCTTAAAGGCGCTCAACGGGTTAAGATAAGAATTTGTTAAAATTATTTCGGAAGCCTGAGGGAATGGGGACAGGAATGCAGTAGAAAGGACAGGACGAAGAGGACAGATAGAGGGGCAGGATGTACGGGGTTTATAGTCTCATTCGAAGGACTGTATGGGAAATGGAGTCAGAATCAATGTTAACTCCGAGGGAAAAAATTCCCCTGTACCGAAACGCCCCAGTGGAGGTTCGAACCAGCAACCCCAGAATCACCAAGATTACGAGTCAGGCGCTCTCCCAACGAGCTATTCCGGCTCCCCATTCTAACAAAACACCACTCCTGCAACAGCAAATAACACTTACCAAACAACACAAACAACCAACAGCCAAAGTCACCATAACCAACCACCACAGCACACTAAGAGAACAGCACAGCAACACAACACAATACAGAGTAAGGCAAAGAAATGCTATTCGTTACTGCACAACACAACAAATCTCACTGCCCCAATGGCCACACATCTCACAATGCAGACCCATCCAACCCAACACCTTTCTCTCACGTTACCCATCCCACTTCCACTCCAGTGACAAATCAAACTGCTCCACCCCATCCCGGAAAACCCCGCTGACCCCCCAGCACTCACTGAGTAGATGTTCTCGTCCCGCACCGCCACCTCCCCAGTGTACTGCACCACGGCCTTGAGATGGGGCAGCTGCTCCCTGACCTTGAGGATCTTCTGCAGCTGCTGGTTGTTCTCCACCACGATGATGTTGGCCTGGCAGCTCTCCGCCACGTACTGACACGCCTCGGGGGAGTGGGTGTAAAAATGCAGTGGCCAGCCCTCTGGGTGACAAAAAAAAGTCAGGTTCTTTCAGGGATCCCTCTGATTAGAAGCAAAAAATGCCAGAAAATCTAAAGGGGGTCTGGGGGGGCATGTCCACACACCCCACCTCCGCCCTCCCCCTGCTCCCACCATTCCCCTACTTCCTTCACAGAAAAAAACAGTAAAGTTCTATATTAGCAGCACATGTATTCAAACTAGTCTCAAACAAAAAAAAAAAACAAGAAAACAAAATGGCGACTGTTTATTCAAATGAAGAATTATGAGATTTCATGACGTTACCGTCACTGGCTGGCGTACAAAAACACAACCAGTGCTGTGTGGATTTCTGCTGCCCCTCCTTTTCTTCCCACCCAAATGTTTTTTTTTTTTTTTTTTTTTTTTTTTTTTTTTTTTTTTTTCATTTTTTCAATTCTGCTAAAATCTTAAAATTTTGTGGAAAAATTTGTAATCCTGTTCTTTAAATTTTCCATCAGCCATAGAGACTTTAGTTGGTTAAAAGTACTAAGTACAGATTAAAATCTAAAGGCAACTCCAGACACTGAAGGACCAATCTGTTGTCGCTGTTTTCTCTCTCCCTCTCATCTGATCATTATTTTCAGTTCTTTCTCTCTCTCTTCCACTCTAATAACTAACTATTGTCTTCATATTCTTGTTTGAGCACTTACACCCTTATCCTTTCTTCTCAAAGAGTGTGATATATTACTGCATAACTTTCTTGTGAAAACACAACTCTAACAAATTCAACGTACTCTCTGTGTCAGTAAATCATGGTGCCACCCTGGGCTTTTCTCTTCAAGTTTTTCCAATCCGCATAAATCGTTCTGTTTGTGCGTCCAAGTGAACTTTTCCACAGAATCTTGCCCAGGACAATTTTTTTTCATGGGGTTTTTAAACGTAAGTGCATGCCCATACTGGACCTTGGTATAATCTCTCTGACTAAACTAAAACAAAGAAGAGAGAAAAAGCAAAGAAAGAAATAAACACATAAAAAAACAAAAACAAAACTAGACCTGAACTATGTGCCTTTGATATTTCATCCAACACTATACAAGTAAAGCTACCAGGACTCCATATTTGTTGTGTTTGTTCAATCGATCATTATTAGCATCATTATCACTGTTCTTGACTTCAGCATAATTTTTACACTAATGATCACATTAGCAACTGTGAAAACCAGCAAGGCAAACAGGCGCAGACAAATGGTTCAAGCAAAACTGAACCAGTAAAATTCAAAGTTAGTAATTTACCCACTGTTGCCATTCCGAGATCTTACTTCACATTTCAGTAGAACAGCAAGGACGGATTGGTTACTAAGTACTGACCTAATTCTTAATGTTTCACCAACGTAAGTTTTCAGTGTTGAACACACACACACACACACACACACACACAGAGAATTAGATACAAAGCATCTAAAAGATTCATACCCTGCAAAAATACAGCCCAGATCTGCCAGGAACCATTCGGGGAGTTGAATCCAACGATTCCCACGCCTTTACACAGGGTTCCAGACCCAGCTGTAACAAGGTAAACACGATGGAATTGAACGAGACATTTAATGTGACACCTACACAGATGAAAGCAGTCAGCTTAAATGTTTTGTTTGTGTGCTTGCTTGCTTGCAAGTGTGTATGTATATCTGTGTGTGCGTGCATAAGTACATGTTTTGTGCTGACTGCGTGTGTGTGCACATGTGTGTTTGTTGTGAGTAGTGTGTGTGTGTGTTAGTGTGTGTGTGTGTTAGTGTGTGTGTGTGTGTGTGCGCGCGCGCGTGCATGTGTGTGTGTGTGTGTGTGTGTGTGTGTGTGTGTGTGTGTGTGTGTGTGTGTGTGTGTGCATGAGTGCGCACGTGCATGTGCTTGCGTGCATGCGTTCCTGCATGTGTGTATGCAAGTGAGAAAGAAAGACATGGAGAGAGAGAGAGGGGGAATGAGAGAGAAGCTGGCAAGGGGGAGAGAGCGAGGGAGAAAGAGACAGAAAAGCAGCATCCTTGCATATGTGTAACAAAAATAACAAAGAAAGATCCATGTTCTGTGCCCTCAGCAATTACAGCCTGAATAACACTCGATTTTGTTACTCTGTGGGACAGTAAGAAACAAAAATAATAAACACAATCCTTTTCCTTCAGCACTCACTTTGATAAATGCTTTAGCAGCTCTTCTGATGTCTGACATATATTGTGAGTACGTCCATTTCACCCACTCCCCATCTCGTTTGACAGCTGAAAAACATATCCAAAAAAATTCATCATATACACTGCATCAGTTCAGTCTTTTTTCTTCTCACGTCAAGTATAGACAATTAAACTGTACAGAAATAAAAGGGGAACTAAACAAAATTAGCACATGCACAGCTGCCTGCAACTTCAACCTTGCGTGTGTGTGAGAGTGTGTGTGTGTGTGTTTGGATGTGCACAAACATGCAAAGTACACGTGCTTGTGCACACATACATGTACTTGAGTGTGAGTGTGTGTGTGTGTGTGTGTGTGTGTGTGTGTGTGTGTGTGTGTGTGTGTGTGTGTCTGTGTGTGCTTGCGTGCATGTGTGTGTATGCATGCGTGTGCGTGTGTGTGTGCATTTGTCTTTGCTCTCTGGAAAACATGTCCATGTCTTTGTGTGTGTGTGCACATGTGTACATATGCCCACATGTGCGCTTACCTACCCTTGTTGTTCAATCACTCCGGGCGCAATCGCACTTATGCAATAATGCGTTCATAAATTGACGGAAGGTATCTGCAATGATAATCATTATGATTATCATAATGAGCACAACACTAACTGTGAAGCCACTCACCCATGGCATGTTTGTTGGGAATTCGGTTGACAGTGTTTCTGACCAGCGTCACCACAGAGATGGGTTTCTCAGCACCAATGCCAGTTCTGGTTGTCCGCAGCTTGACAGCTCCATCTCTCTGTGTGGTCCACAGGGAGTCGGCCGGCACTGGCTCATCTATGTCTGCAGCCATATAGACTGAATCAGCGGGAAGTTGAAAAGACAACTTTCACTAAGCAGATATCAAAATACAAGTTTGTTTTAAAATGTATACATTTCTAAGTAAAGATAACAATAGTTTCAAAGCGAGGTGACCGAAGGCAGAAATGGATGCGAATTTCAAAAAGAAAAGTTACTGATCTGGACAAACAGATTAAAGGACAAAACACAATGCATTTCTACCTCAAAGGTCTTCATCAGGTAAAATAAACAACACTTAGGACAACGAAAATGAAGAACGAGCTGTCACTTTTCTTTCTCATACTCAGCACAAAAAATGGTATTTGCAACACCCATACTGGCAATACCCATTTTCTGCCGAGTATGAGTAGTGATTGCTCGTTCTTGTTTTCACTGTCCTAAATGTTGTTTTGTTCTACCTGGTGAAGACCTATGAGGTTGAAATGCATCGTGTTTTGTCCTGTAATCTGTTTGTCCAGACTGTCTAGCAGAACCAATTAATTTCTTTTTAAGACGATGTTTTGGGTCTGGGTTGGGGGCAGTGAGGCCAAGTGTGGTGATACTTAGAGGAGCTGTTTTTCTTATACTGATTTTTTTTTTTCTGTTGCAAAAGCATTTCTTATTTCAACAGAAATCTTTGTACACGTAACAATAATCCAATGGGGGATTGGATGAGGATCCACATGGACTGAATTTGTCAACAGTCTAAAAAAATAAAAACGGAATACTTAGGCAACTCAACAGCAAGACAAATATGATAGTACATAAACACAAAAACAAAACAAACAAAAAAAAACCCACCTTCCATCAAAACAATAAAGAAAAAATGAAACACACACACACACACACACACACACACACACACACACACACATACAACATCAAGAGAGAATAGTTACAGGGAAAGGAACAGATGAGACAAAGAGAGGAAGGCATGGAATTGTACATTTAAAAGTGTTAGGCCTTCCTTAAGATTTCAGATCATGCCCCTCACAACAGGAAAGCACTCACAGTAATAAATAAAAATATTAGCTGCCACAAATTATTTCTTTACAGACTCATAAGAGAATCCTACATGCATAAAACAGGGCAAAGTATCTAGTATACACAATGTGTACTTTTTTTTTTTTTGTCGCCACATTCTTTCATGCTCTCTCGATGGCATCACTTTTAGTTTACGTTACGCGCTCTCCATCTTCATGAGGAAACCAGCCGAAGAAGATTCTGCAGTACTGTCAGTCACTCTTCATGGCATTCAGTAATGCCTGTTCTAATTCAACCCATCTTGAATCAATTGTCGGTACACAATTCAATCTCACAGCCCTCTCACTGGATACACATCATGGAATTTCTTCCCTCTCAAAACGAGATAATTATCGATACAAAGTGACCTACTGACTAAATAATCTGCGCTAAAAAGCAGAACAAAATCAGACGTCCCCCCACCTCAGTGTCTGACTGCAGGCCCATGCACCAGTCCAGCTCTTACCTCTTCTGTTCACTGAGGTCCCTGCATCCCCGCTGCCCGCATCAATAGTCTGTTGCTGGGTCTGTGTCTCTACCTGGGTCTGTGTCTCTACCACTGTGCTTTTTTCTACCACTGTCGTGACAACTTGTGTGCTGTATGACCAGCATATCATGCACGCGCGCACACACACACACACACACACACACACACACACAAAATAAACATATATATATATATTTGCCTTACGAAGTGGGATCCTCACATTCATACTTTATTCACACACCACACACCCACATGCATGCAAATGCACACACATACAAAGGCTACCTTCTACAAAAGCATTTTTTTTTCAATAACAATTGGCAAATTGATGTACTTATTCTTACTCAGCTATCAAACTAATATCTACAGTAATGAATTCTAAAAAATGACAGAAAGCACAACTTCAATGGTGAGCATACTAAGGACAATAAATGCAAAGTAACTTGTTAACCATGAACTTATTCCGACAACTTGTTTCCCATCAATCTGAAAAAAAAAAGGAAAAAAAAAAAGGTTTTCAAAAAAATTCAGGACCTACACACACACAACACACACACATGTGAAAGCACAAAGTGCATGTATAATTACACACATGCACACACAAATAAACAGATGCACACATCCATTGTGTCCTGCCTTTCATTTGACTTGCCAATGTTCAAGAAAGTCTCGTAACTATCAATACAGATGTCGCACTGTGATTGGCTGTCACCTCATGGCGGAGAATCCGACTGGTTTTAAAGGTTGGCATTCTACACACATGCATTATCTCAGTGAGACACGCCTCAGCTGAGAGGAAAACCTATGACGGAGGTGTGAGACTGAAATGGACAGGAGGGATGTGTGTTAGTCTGCACTGAAGATTGACTGTTCAATAGCACTTCTATAGACACTATCAAATCCATAGCGCAACAGAGGAGTGGAGAGAGCATTTCCACTTGTCCCCCAGAAGATTCAGCTGTACTGAACAATGGGATGGGTGGCTAATTTGAGCCATGAAAACCAAGCGAGATCCAAGCAAAAAATTCATCCCCAACCATGCTTCTGTCTAATCAAACAAAAAAAATGGACCTCCATTTAAAGAAAAAAAAATCTTTTCAATTCAAATAACATCAGGCGGAACATCTCAGAATAAGGTCTTCATGGTATCCACTGTCACATGCTTTTGCGTACTGCCCCACCCCTCACCCCCTCCAGAACTTCATGAAATACAAGCAATTTCTTCCCACTGTAGGCCTCAGAGAATTATGGCATTTCTGTCAAAGGGTTGACAGGTTTATTACCACTGATGATGGCCAAGCCATAAAAGTGTAGGCCAGCCAGGACAAAGTGTGACTACTTTCCTTAAAACTAGTTAAAGATAAGGACTGCTTTATAATTATCAAATGATGCAAGACCAACAGGGATAGTAACTAACACAACATGCACATCAGATGGTTGCCAGCAAAGCTCTAGGCCAGCTCCTGTAATCGAGTTTAGTGTGCCATGGGATTTGATCTACATTCTCAAGTTTCATCCTTTGATTACTCAACATTTGTGACCAACACTGCTGATGTCTGTACATCCTGGGCCTGACAGGCGACTGAGAATGCTATGAAAATAGTGGTGGACTTTGGCACCACCATGCAATCTTTAACCAGAATGGAACACCATTACACCATCTTCATTGATGATTATGATAATTTTAAAAAAGCTCAGTTCTGTGGCCCCACATTCTCTGCTGTAACGATGATCTCCATTACCATTTCCCCTCCACATCCATGCTCAGGAACTGTTTTGCTGATGCTGACAAGGTTGTACTGACTGTCATTTGATACTGGAGCCCACCTGCGCTAGCTCAGCAACTTAGCAATTATTGTTATCAATATGGGGGGCTTAGCAAGAGGTGTCATCTGTTCATGGGATCAGTATATGCACCAAGGAACACCATCATCTCTCTTATAATGGCATGCCTCATGACTTGGAACTGATTGCTGTGCAGACCGTCAGTGCTGAGGTTGGGACAGGATAAATCTGGGCTGTGTATGAAAACCCAGCAGTGAGCAGTGTGGCAATAATACTGCATGGGGGACATACAAGATCTGACAGCAAAATCATTTAAAAAAAAAACAAATAAACAAACCCTTCTCCATCAAATTTTAAAAGACCAGTGCAATGTCATAATGTTAATATTTCTACCAGTAATAGTAAAACCGTCATGTGCCAAAGCACCTATTAAAGCTGTGCGTTTCTTTTTTTTTTCAGTCCCAACCTCTGCGCCACCTCAGAGGCAGTGCACCCGCACCGCTCATTCCGACACCCTGTCCACAGCCACAGCCCGGTCGGCCCTGCTGCAGCCCCAGCACCGGCAATCCACAGGGAGCAGTCAATGTCAAGTCGTCAAGAGGCAACCCCACCGGAGGAGACACTGCACTGCTGCCGAATCACTTCGGTGGTGTTCAGTGGTGCCTGTTCTGATCTAACATACGCAGGACACCACCTACTAAGCTTGCTACGGACGACAGTAATCGCTTGGTCGCGGAGCCGGCGTGAGTGAGCTCTCCCTCCGGAGGGCGCTACCACATGCGTCCAACGACAGCCCCCATGGACTCGCCAATACTGGTGACTCCGACAGAACCAAACAAAGGCCACAGACGTGGAGAGGACATCGAAACTGAGGTCACCATGACAGCAGGGCATGAAGGGCCACAGAACTTGAGACATTTTTTTTTTTATGCTGATCGATAAGAACGAGGATGATTAAGATGATGCTACGGATTTCCATTTAGGTCTGAGACTACATGACAGGGCTGTACTCTACGCTTCCTTTCATAATAAATCCTGATGTCAACCAGGCCCGAGAGAGATACAGGCACCTGCAGTGTTGGTCAGGAAATTTGAGCAACACTCTCAGAAACGCATCCACTAAGTGGATGAAACGACTGTGTGGTCTCAGTCTTCCCAACTGAGTCCGCAGCAGGCTCAACTCTGGGTAGGAGCCGGTCGGGGCAGAAAAACCCACATCACTCTGATGGGATTCGAACCCACGACCTCCCAGCCAGGAGTACGCGACGCTAATCACTTTGCCAAGGCGGGCTGGTTCTGTGTGTTTCTTAATAGTCAGTATGTGATTAGCGTCTGAAAAGAAAAAAAAAAAAGGTATACATATACAGACAGAGAGACAGAAAGAGAGAGAGAGAGAGAGAGAGAGAGAGAGAGAGAGAGAGAGAGACAGAAAGTGCAGATCATTATTGTTACACTAGAACATGGCAAAAGGTAATATACATAATGTCCTCATCAGTTTTTGAATCATCTATCAACTTCTTTTCAAGATCACATGCTCAAAATAAACAAACAGGCACACAGCCAGGCTGACAGACATACCAGATAGTCTGCCCAACAAAAATGTGGTACAGACAGACAGAAAAAGAGGTGTATCAACAAAAGACTATACTGATCCCTAGTCCAACTTACACAGTGGTGCTGTGATGATGACCTTCACCACTGTCATCTAACTTTTTAATGGTGATACCGGTGACCGACATCCCGCTTTCCTCACTGTCACAGAATTCAGGTGTACACACTTCAAGCGTTCAGGTGGGGTGCCCACGGAAAATTCTCTTCACTGTCTACTTGCTTTCAGCTCAGGCGTGACCACTGAAAACAAACAATGAGGGAACAGGTACGCAACATCTGAACATATGATTAAATAATATTTGATAGTATTTACTAGTATTTTACCATTTCAGATGGCAAAATACCAACAAAAATATTGGTACTATGTACTAATTTAATTTCTGTTTGACCCGATACTGGTGGTAGAAATGGGGACCATTGTATTCTTGGCAACGATAATTACTGACTGCCATGACAAGCTTATTGCTTTTGTTGGACTTATTTTTGGTTTGGTTTGATCTACTTGCTTCTGCTTTGTTTGCCGTACTAGTTTTAAAAAATGTTTGCTGTGTTCAATGCTGTTATGGCTTCAATTTTGATCTATTCTCCATGTTCATATCTATGGTGAGTTCCTGTCAAAGTCCTCTAAAACAAGTTCATCAGGACGTTAGTCCGATGGACATGGTACCACCACACACTGGAGATACTCTCGCTGTCTCAACAATGAAAGTGATGCCTGCCCTATTGAGGAGGCGCTCATTCACACTGTCTTAACGACTAAGCAATTATCATTATCAACAGGGGGCTTAGCAGGTCGTTTCCTGCATGTGTTGGATCAGAACAGGCACCACTGAAATCCAGAGAAGTGATTTGTCATCAGTGCAGTGTCTCACTGTCTGTGTGGTGGGCTGGCTCATGATGACTGGTACCTCCCTGTGGACGGCCAGTGCTGATGCCACCAGTGAACAATTCTGGGTGTGGCTGTGTAAGGGGAGCTGACAGTGACCAGCACAGGAGAGAGTCATGCCACTCAGTGAACACAGAAAAGGTGAAAACTAAAAAAGCAAACAAAACCCACTCACTGTGTAAAGAATTTTACATGTTTCACATAAAGTAGAAATAATAAATACATTGCTACGTTTGTTTTACATGGTTCACATAAAAAAAAAAAAAAAAAATAATGAAATGTTTGTAAATAGTTCAATGTAACTGATAGCTCCGAGTAATTGCATGGGACTGATGAACAAAACATGATTAAGATTACCTAAGCCCTACGTAGAAATCCATTCAAATTTACTTTGTAAACACAACTTTTCATTAAGCTTCATATTCAGATGTAAACATCAAACAAATAAATGGATAAAAAAAAAAAAAAAAAAGCTGGTAAATTTCTACATGTTTTTTCTTTAAAAAAAAAAAAAAAAAGGATTGAAATAATGTGAAGACTACTCACAGCAAGTCTCAAATTTACAGTATTACACCATAAGCAAAATGTTATACTGTGCAAGAATTCACTATAAACATTTCTTCTGTGATATCAAAGTCAAAACATGGTAACCAACAATTCATTCCATTATCCACATGAGAAAATTACCATACATGCGTAGTACTTATACTTTCATTTTACGTCTTTTCACAAATTACATGATATCAGAGGAGACAGAGAGAGGGTGCATGCATACATGTGTGTATGCGTGTGTGTACACGCAGGTGTATGTCTGTACAAATAATCACAGAAAGACTGCCAATATCACCCTACAGTAAACACCTAATTGGACTACAGATGAAACAAAAGGGAACCTTAAAAGCAAGATTAGTATCAGAAAAAATATGTCATGGACATGCCAGATAAACATGATCAGTATGCCCCGAGAAGCAACACTCAAAACAAAACATGAACTCTTGACATGTTTATTTCACCACATAAACAGTTTGTTGCAGCACTACATTAAGTTCTGAGAGCATCTAGTTAACAGAGGTGTGTATGTTGTGTGTGTGTGTGTGTGTGTGTGTGTGTGTGTGTGTGTGTGTGTGTGTGTGTGTGTGTTGTGTGTGTGTGCGCGCGTGTGTCCCTGTCCGTCTATGTCTGTATGACAGTACATATCCGAGTCTGTGTGTGTGTGTGTGTGTGTGTGTGTGTGTGTGTGTGTGTGTGTGTGTGTGTGTGTGTGTGTGTGAGGCGGCGAGAAGGATGGGGTGGAATGAGTGTGCATGTTTGTGTGTGTGTGTGTGTGTCTGCCTGTCTGTCTGTGTATGTGAGTGTGTGTGTGTGTGTGTGTGTGTGTGTGTGTGTGTGTGTGTGTGTGTGTGTGTGTGTGTGTGGCGGGCGGGCAGGGGTGAAGGGTGGGGTGAAATGTGTGTGCATGCATGTGTGTGTGTTTTATTATGTGTCCAGTAGTACTGTGGGAGTATTCAAATTTATTGACGTTCATGGCTAAAATGATACTGATACTCACCTGTTCAATAAAATAAAACCAGTCCGATTGTACCAGCTGAACTTCATAGTGAAAGACTATGAACACACATAAATTATTTCATGAACAGATAATTACACACACACACACACACACACACACACACACAAGGACAGGTCTCTTATCTATAAGCTCTTTTGTCAGTTTATTATCTAAACTTGCAAGTTTTACCTTAATCAGTATTATCGAAACTTGCAATTTTTATGCTAATGAGTACCGTTTTCTAGACAAAAATTTGCCCATTTTACACTGTGAACATACAACTTTTCAATGATCATGCACACAAACACATACAAACATCCACACACACTCACATGTTACGGTGCACATATGCATATTCGGACAGACACTTGCACAAACATTTACCATGCGCAACAGTACAAACAGGCTTTCACTGACAGTGACTACACATACACTGATACAGGTTCTAACATGCAAACCTCCCCTCACCCCTATCACACCCTATCCCCTGACACAGACAGACACAGACACAGACACAGACACTTACTTTGATCAAAACATTTAATACACACGTGCATGCGCATGCCTTCACGCACACACACACACACACACACACAGGCGCGTGAACTGGATTCACTGTTAGGTTTTCTAAACACACTCCATCACTTTTCTGTGCTTTTATAATCCCTTTCAACTTAATATTAACAAATCCTCAAAAAACACTTCACACTTCACTGTTTTTATCTTTGACTAGATGTATGCCAGAAAACAGATGGAGAGCTGTCTTACCAAAATCTTATCTTCTCAACAGAATCAGATATTTCAGCTGTTCCCTTCACCTCTGAATTCAAGCCAGCTTTCATGCAGAGGACATTCTTCTTGCAGAAGACACAAAGCAATGAATTTAAACAGAATCAACACTCAAATTTGTAGTATCCAACCAGAAACAACAGGTAATCTCATCCAAGTAAAACATGCAACTTGTGACCCGGTCAATGAGTACACACGAGATATATACCCAACATGCTACCACAGTGTCACCGTCTGAGCTGTCCAGCCCTGTTTGAACACAAATGGCCAAGTGGTTTTTATTGCAGCCTGAATCACTGGGGACTGACACCTGTCGTTATCTACCTCAAGGACTTGTTCCAAAGTCCAAGTTCAGCCCTGAGCCCGTCTTGCTGGGCACATACTGAGGTTGCTAACACTGGACAAGGGTGGGAGAGAAAGAAGTGCTATTATCATTCCTGTGAAGCAAATCTCAAAATATTCAGTTTGCCTGGTTTATCTTTACGTGCACTCTGACATGTGCAGGTGCAACAGCTGAAGGTTTTTGTGTGTGAAAGGTCTAAGAGAATTTGTGTGTTTAGTCCGACAATAAACTTGTTTGTGCACTGGACAGTGTTTGTATGCATTTTCTTGTTTTAAGTTACTCATATTACTTTACTAAGGGCTGGGCTTTTTCGTCCTTGTTTTAGTTCCATTTCTGTTCTTTTCACTTGGAAAATAGTGATCCGCTTAAAAATGGTTGGAGCAAGGATGATGTGCATGATATGCTCTTCAAGAGTACGTGTGTGTGTGTGTGTGTGTGTGTGTGTGTGTGTGTGTGTGTGTGTGTGTGTGTGTGCGTGTCTGTGTGTGAGTATGTGTGTGTGTGTGTGTGTGTGTGTGTGTGTGTGTGTCTGTGTGTGTGTGTGTGTGTGTGTGTGTGTGTGAGTGTGTGTGTGTGTGTGTGTGTGTGTGTGTGTGTGTGTGTGTGTGTTTGAGTGTGTGTGTGTATTTAATAATTGTATTGATAGGTACTTGCCAGTAAAATACTGTTTAGCCACAGCACCATTCATGAGTGTCTGGTCACAGGGACCGGTTTTCATTTTGCTGGAACTGGCAACAACATTACAACAGTGGTTTCAGCAGAATGAAAAAAATCTATCATGTCTTAAGCCATTGTACTGTGTGTAGTGGCAGTTTATAGTACTTTATGTCACATTAAGCCACATCAAACTTTACTGGTTCATGCAATGGTTTGAAGACACATGTCTTCATTCTCAAAAATGACATCTGCCGTTGAATCTCTTAAGACCGTAAAGCTGCTACCCGTTAACCAAAGCTGAACATTTTCCTTGTCAACAAACAAGCAAAATGCAGAATCTCGAAGCTTGAAAATGTACAAGGTTTGAGTCTCCTGTAAACTTTAGTAGATCTCGATTAAGCCTAACCTAGAACCTCCTTCAGTGTACCCGAATGTTCTCACACATAAGTGTTACTGTGGGACTGGTTCAGAAACTGGTTATTGAGCAACTGTACCAGGGTTGGAACCAGTTAGCAAAATTTCTAGCACACTCACTGGTGTGTGTGTGTGTGTGTGTGTGTGTGTAGATTGGGGGTGGGAGTATATTTTGTCCCATAGCATAGTTCTTAATGTTTTTTCCCACCATGTGTTTCTTAACATTCTGTTATTGGGGCAACACATTACAAATTTCTTACTTTTCCATCCAGACTCCGAACTTATTTAGGTTTTGTATTTATTTTTGGCAGATTATCTTTTAAAAAATCTGGTGGATTTTCTGCCAAACGGGTATGTTTCATACCCACTGAGTAGAGGTGTGTTCATGGGAGGGAGGAGTGAGTGGGAGTGTGTGTCAATGAGTGTGAGTGTGTGTGTGTGTGTGTGTGTGTGTGTGTGTGTGTGTGGTGTGTGTGTGTGAGAGAGAGAGAGAGAGAGAGAGAGAGAGAGAGAGAGAGAGAGAGAGAAAGAGAGAGAGAGAACGACAGAGAGAGACAATGTGTGTGTGTACAAAGGTGTGAGCGCAAGTGTATGTGTGCATGCACGCACACTTGTGCGAGTGTGCGTGTGTATGCATATCCACTTGCATGTATTGTGTGTAGTGTATGCATGGTCAGGCGTGTGTGTGTGTGTGTGTGTGTGTGTGTGTGTGTGTGTGTGTGTGTGTGTGTGTGTGTGTGTGTGTGTGTGCGTGTGTGTGTGTGCGTGCGTGCATGGGTGCGTGCGTGCTTGCGTGCATGTGCACATGCGCATTTGTATATAATTTATCTGTTTTGATAATTTTTCATCTACATTTCTTTATTATTGCATTTTGCTCTTTAAATGTTTTCATTAAATCATTTTTTTTAATCTACATTTTTTTTCAGTCACCTGAGCTATATCAACAATGCTATTCATCATCCAACCTCTCTAAAACACTGATAATTTACAATGTTAATAAATGAGTAACTTACTGATCAAACAAAAATAACGAAC
This sequence comes from Conus betulinus, assembly GCA_016801955.1. Taxonomy (NCBI): domain Eukaryota; kingdom Metazoa; phylum Mollusca; class Gastropoda; order Neogastropoda; family Conidae; genus Conus; species Conus betulinus. Next base: position 3,771 of record JADBJO010010759.1, on the reverse strand, counting down.
AGCAATATTTCACGTAAGGTTCTGAACAGTCTCTCAAGGCAACTGTAGATATCCTTGATGAATATGCACAGATGTCAGGCTTGAAAATGAATTGTGATAAAACTCAACTAGTGTGGATTGGAAGTAGAAAAAATAGTCAAATTTGATACTTTAGGGATAGGAACTTCCAATGGAATCCGGGTATCTTTAAGGTTCTCGGCATAAAATTTTCTACTAATACAGACCAAATTGTCGAAATAAATTACAGTCAAAAGCTTTCAGCAGCCATGCAGAAAATCTTAAAACAATGGAAAGAAGAAATCTCACTCCTTTTGGGAAAATCACAATATTAAAAATGTTTATTCTTTCTCAGTTTACCTATCTGTTTCTCAATCTTCCGGACCCCCCCAAGCCAACTTTTGAAGGAAACAGAAACTGAAATGTTCCAGTTCTTATGGAATGGGAAACAAAATAAGATAAAGAAATCAGTAATTTATCAAGAATATGAAATTGGAGGACTAAAAGTGAGTAACATATTTATATACTACTTGAGACTCTGAAGATTAGCTGGTTAAGACGGTTAAATATTCCAGAATCAGAATTTAGTAGTTTCATATATACCTTGTATCCAGCCATGAAACAAATGAAAACGCTCAGAGGCGAGTATGCTAACGTGTTACTCCAACGACTCGATAATCCATTCTGGCTTGATGTTGTCAGACACTATAAAAAGTTCTGCTCAAAGTGTAAACCTTTAAATATGAAAGAATTCCTGTCAGAATATATTCATTATAATGTAAACATAACAAGGGACAATAAGGTGATCTACATGAAGAATGGATAGAAGCAGGTGTAACAAAAGTTAACCATGTAATGGATGTAAATGGAAATTTTCTGTCCTTTAATGATTTTAAGGTAAAAAATACTCAAACGTTACAAAAACTAATTTTTTTTAGCATATGAGGGAATCATCAGAGCTATTAGAAAATATCAAGAAATTCTCAATTACAGAGAAGACATAGCACATGTTATTGATGAGGAAAATAAAACATGGACCTTGATCCAGAAAGACAACAAAGTAGTTAAATCGATCCTACTTGGTTCTAAAATCATACCGGCAGCAGTGATTAAGTGGGAACGTCTGTATACTGGACTCAAGTGGAAAGATATCTTTTTAAAACCTCTTAAAACTACTACAGATACTAAACTGAGATGGTTCCAGTTCAGACTTGTACACCGTATTCTCCGCACACAAAAGTTTCTTCACATGTGTAAACTCACAGACTCCCCACAATGTAATTTCTGTAACTCAGAAACGCAGACAATTCAGCACTTGTTTTGGAATTGCATTGTAATTCAAATTTCTGGAATGACTTAGAATCTGTTTTATGGAATAAATGTCCCCATTCTCTAAGACTAATATTAAACGAGCAACTAATCTTGTTTGGTTGTGCAGAAAATGTAATAACAGACAAGCCTTTAGATTTCATACTACTATTTGCCAAATTTTTCATCTACAAAAGCAAGTTACACAATTTGAACCCTACAATGCCCAGTTTCATCAATAGTTTAAATATAAGGGTAAGAACAGAAAAATATTTATCAGCAACTGTAGGGAAAACCCATGAATTCGAGCTACATGGAAAAAATATATGCCCTTACTTATATAATTTAAGCCTTATGTATGTAGACATCATGTTTCCAGAACGGACGGTGTGGTGGGATAATCTCTCCATTGCGAAATGAAATTGTCCATCTATAAGCCCATCACAAAAAAAAATGTTATATTATGCCATTTGGTAATAGTTTCTATTATTACCTCTGTTTCATAATAGAGATGTATCCTCAATTGTCCATCACCTACTAAATGTCGTTCTGAAAAAAAAAAAAAAAAAAAAAAATTTCACGTAAGACACAGAAACAGTATCAGTCCCCTAACCCTTTCTGCCCAGACATAGCCAGTGACTGCCTAACCTTGCTAGCTTGGCATTTTCTTGCTGTTCAGTTTGATGACTGCAGCTGCTTTAAACTCAAGCCCTCCATTCTGGATTGGGACATTAAAATTTTAAATAGGCATACAGCTAATGTAATACAATCTTACTGTAGCTTTGGAAAATTTTCATAATGCTTGAATTAAAACTGTATGCGTAGTTCTGGATAAATGGGCTTAACTAAATCCTTCTTTGAATACTTACCACCACATTCCCATAGGTTATGTCACCACATCTGAGATCAACCTCTTCAAGTCATATTGCTTATAGCCCAGCCGACCCTGCATATGGCCATATGTCTGAGATCAAATGCATACTTAAAAACTGAGTTGGTCATAACCAAACAACTATGTGAATTTACATGGCTTTTGTTTTTAGTTTTAGATAAATTGCTAAAATCATCAACTAACATTTCATCTCATGCTTGCCTTGCCACAAAGGTACTCAGGTGGTTGTTGGTGTTAGGAGGAAAAAATGACATGTTCAAATTTATTCAAATTTTGCTCATTCAGACCAGAATATATCACAAAGGAAACCACTTCAAAATTCTCTCCTTGACAAGAGAGGGGCAGGCTTACCTTAAATATGAAAAGAAAAATTTTTTTTAACTTTTTACTGAGTTAACTTCACAGGAAAAACTTGATATTAACACAGAACAACTTGATATATATAGTCGGCTTTGCTTTTACAGGCGCTCCTCCACCCCAATCCAATCCTCTGATTTGCAGTTTGCATGAGAATCCATATTTCTCATGCTGTTGTGTATATTTCTGATGTTTGTCATATGTGACATCACAAGAAGAAATATAAACAGAAAATCAGCTTGTCTGTATCATATTATCTTCTTAAAGAGCATTGTTTAGCATGTTTATTGCATTTTGCCATTGATTCCCTTCACTAATTTCCATATTCTACTTTTACTTTAAATACTTCCAGTGACCATGACTACATGTTTAACAGTTCACCAAATATCTCCAGTACTGGGGTGAAAGTGCTGCTGTACAACCACTGCTGTACAACCATTCACACTGACCATGAAAGGGGTGATGGCTTCCTCTCAGATGTGACATCAGCTTATCAATGGGTCAAAAGGCTGTTCAGAATGACATTATTGTTGAAATGTGCACCATACTGTAAAATGATATATATCTAGTAATGCATATCAGTAAGTTTGAAATGAGTCTGGAATACCATGAGTACAGCAAACTGGTCTCGCCGTCGAATTGGTTACAATGATAGATTTAGCCTCGTGACAACATGCTGGGTTAGGGTTTGGATTAGTTTACATTTACATGGTTTAAGTCTGGTGGGATTTAGGTTACAGTTTCACACTACATGTTGTGTTGATGGTCATCGGCAAAGCGGCCCATTTCCGGATGCAGAGCAAAATGGAGGCTCCAACTTTACATTTGCACGGTTCAGTTCTTTCTCTTCATCGATAATGTACGCAGATGACTTGAAACATTTAACTGTGTGTATAAAAATCAGTCTTGTGTAATAGCCTCCATCATTGCAAGATCAACTTTTGGGCAATGGGTTACTTACAGTGATCCGTCCTGTTCTCTTTGACAGCAAGTGCGGTACGCTTCCAAGACGATCGCAGTCTCAGTCACTTGTAGAGTCAGTCTCAAGGTATTCTTATCCCTATCGTCCCATTGGTGTGCTTTTTAAACGGGTCATCTTTGCTTCACTGCACATACACACAAACACAGAGACATAAACCGTTCAGGAACAACCCAAAGTGGCAGTGTTCGCCGCTGTCTTGAGAAGCGTTTCGTGCTCACTCACCCGTCAGACAACA
>JADBJO010010758.1:65872-69975 GCA_016801955.1 Conus betulinus | reverse complement strand
AAGAATGTCATCAAAAAAAACTTACAGCTGAAAACTGATACAACTGCAGCTTCCGCATCATTCTTGCGAATGTAGCTGGTGCGTTCTGCAACCCGAAAGGCATTCTCGTCCCACTGAAACAACCCAAAAGGAGTTTGAAACGCAGTCTTTTCCTTATCCTGAGGCAACATAGGTATCTGCCAGTATCCCTTCGCAAGGTCTACTTTGACAAAATACCGACCTTCAGACAAACGACAGAAAATATCCTCAACATCTGGAATCGGTTCAGAGTCGAACACAGTGACCTTATTGAGAGCCCGATAATCGATACAGAATCGAATTGAGCCATCAGGCTTACCCACCAGAACGACTGGAGAACTGTACGGTGATACAGACGGTTCAATCACTCCAAGATCCAACATAACCTGAACCTCTCTCTGAATGATCTCCCTCTTTGCAAAAGGCAAAGGGTAAGACTTGACCCTAACAGGAACATCAGTAGTCAGATTAATACAGTGTGGATCTACCTGTACAGCCTTCCCTGGTGTATCTGTCAAGACATCAGAAAAATCCTCCAAAACACTCATCAACTGAGACTTTTGAGTGTCTGACAACTCAGGAGCAACCTTTACATCACGAAATGTCTCGCCTTGAACAGACAAGGTAGGTAATGAAACGTCATCGTCACTCACATCCTGTACAACTCCTACAGAGGAACAATGTACATCCTGTACAACTCCTACAGAGGAACAATGTACATCCTGTACAACTCCTACAGAGGAACAATGTACATCCTGTACACCCGACGGGGGAGAAACAGGGGAATGTGAACACTCTGCATCCGAAACACCAGTGGAAACAACACAATCCACAGGTAACTCATTAGACAATGCAGACGCAGAGTCTAATCCCTGAGGAACACAAAGAGCAACATCGAAATTGACAGCAACATTCGTCCGAACCACATACTCTTTCAACATATTGATGTGGAAAACCTTGGACTTTCCATGCATGTCAATACGATAGTTGACAGGTGAACACTTTTCCTTCACAAGAAAAGGACCTTTCCAGGAAACCTTCAACTTATTCTGTTCATCAGAGAGCAAAACAAGAACCTGATCACCCACTTTCAATGAACGAGGAGAGCTCTTTCTGTCTGCGTACACCTTATACTTGTCGGTCTGACTGTCAGCGGTCTGTTGTGCCTGAGCACAACTGTCCAGTATCCGATTGTGCAAGTCATGTACATATTGGTAAACGTTTTTGTCATCGTCAGTCATCTGTGTGCCAGTCCACTTATCAGCTAACAAAGCGAGGACCACGGGGTGAATGACCGAAAAGTAACTCAAAAGGAGAAAACCCTAAAGTCATATTCGGCAACTCCCGATATGCAAACAGAACAGCCGGAATGTACCGATCCCACTGCTTGGGACAGTCACGACAAACCTTCTTCAGCATGGACTTCAAGGTGCCATTAAACCTTTCCACCATCCCGTTAGACTGAGGGTGGTATGGAGTAGTGGTAACAGAAAGAAATAGACAACAGACGGTACACTTCCTTCATCAGGTCCGAAAAACAAACTGAGTACCACAATCAGTAAGAATTTCGGAAGGCAAACCATACCTTGAAAAAATAGAAAGAAGAGCCTCCGCCACAGTGACTGTATCGATACGTTTGAGTGGGACAGCCTCTGGAAACCGAGTAGCTGTATCCACCAACGTCAGAACGTACCGAAAGCCAGAAGAAGACACCTCCAAAGGACCAACCAAATCCATCGCTACCTTCTCAAAAGGTACTGAAACCAACGGCATCTTGTGCAACGGCGCACAAGGGACGCGGTTACGAGACACAGTCTTCTGACAAGTATCACATGAACGACAATACTCCTTGACTGACTGAGACACTCCTGGCCAAAAGAACGATGCAAGAACTCGCTGTAGAGTACGTCTGATCCCACAATGACCAGAAAAAATGCTGTCATGCGCAGTATGAAGCACAACGTTACGTAACTCCTGAGGAACTACCACCTGACGCTTAACTTCACCTTTGTCCTTGACCAAGCGACATAGAACATCATTAAAAAAAACAAAAACAGGCTTAGTCAAAGGGGAAGGTACCTCAGTTACACTGAAGAAGAGAACAAATGGCTCAAAGAGGCATCACGCTTCTGCATAGCAGCAAATTCCTTAGGTGTACATCCAGCACAGACAAATCAGGCACTGACAACGGTACAGGCAACTGTTTCTCCTTGTCTGCCTGTAAACGAGTAGTCACATTACATGGGACAAAAGATCCACCAGCACCTGAACATGCTGAAGTAACACCTGGAAGATTACCAAGAATGAGATCCGTTACTGGGTTCTCAATAACACAGGCAAGCACCTCACCCTCAAAGTAAGGTGTACTAACTGAGACCACAGCAAGAGGGAAAACCTCAATCTTACCTCCAAAAGAACGACAATGTTGTTCTCACCAGTGAACTGGTGTGGAAGAACAAAAAGAACGGCGCACTCCCGCAGTAGTGCAACCTGTGTCCCTCAACACAGAACAGTGAAACCCATTGACAGTTCCTGACTCAACCAGTAAGCCGTCAGTGTTAACATGTGACACCATCGAATGGGCTACAGTAGATGGATCCGAAAACATTGTCTGACATACCCGCGACATTCACTGCTGACTGCTCTACAGATGGACAATCCCGAGCTTTATGAACCAGCAACCACAATTGTAACAACCTGCGGGTGTACCTGAGGTATTATGAGCCTGTCCGCGCTGTCGGCCACGGTTACGCGCGGATACCGAGAGTTAGACGCTGTTTGACCACCTCTAGGTGTACCGGTATTTGCACCCAAATGACCAGACTGCTGACCACCACCGTAGCAGACTGTTCAAACCGGCTGCCATGATCCCGTCCGCTACGAGAATTTTGACCACCGCGGAATTTTTGACCTCCACGGTAACGATTACGGTTCTGATTTGAACGCCAAGAGCCAAATCCACGGTCTGAACCAACACTGTTTTGGTGATGTGCGAAGGAAGCGACATTTACATCGAAAACCGTGTCCGTTCCCTTGCGGGCAAACGTCCGATCAGGATGCGCAGTCCTGTACTGTTCCGCAAGCTCGCACATTTCTTCAGCGCTCGCGACCGACCTTTCTTTTAGAAAAACAGCCAAGTCCTTTGAAACGCTGTTTAAAATCTGCTCACGCAAAAACAGATCACGAAGTTCCGCATAATCCTTTTTAGTTTTGGACAAGTCAATCCACCGATCAAGAAAATGCGCAGACCGAATCAAATACGCAGGAAATGACTCGCCTTTCTCCGGACGCACGGTACGGAATTCTCGCGCGAAATCCTTCGGCGGTACACCGGTAACGCTTAAGTAATTCATCCTTAAGTTCATCCCATGTTAAAGTATCCTTCGCTGCCAAAGAATGATACAGCGTCAACGCACTGCCCTTGAAAAGAGACGCAATATACAATACCCACTTATCTTTGGGCCACTCGCAAGAAGTAGCATGACTCTCAAATCTAAACAAAAATGCATCAATCTCATCTTTGTTTTCATCAAAGACAGGCATCTTGGGGATATAAGGAGAACGACCAGAAATAGGTTTCGCATCACCAGAACCCTGCGCAGAACCATTGTCTGTTACACCAAAAGCTTTTAATTTCTCCATTTCAAGCTGAAGCTTCTTACTTTCTAACTCTAAATCCATCTGCTTTTTATTTTTCTCTGCTGCTCCATGGCTTTTTCTCTCTTCTCTCTCATGCTCCCTCTCCTTCTCTCTCTGTCTTTCTCCTCTCCTTTTCTTCCCTTTCTTTTTTCTTTTCTTCTTTCTCTTTTTCTTTCTCTTCTCTTCTTTCTCTCTCTCTTCTTTTCTTCTCTTATCTTTTCCCTCTCTTCTCTTTTGCGCGCTCAGCGCGCGATCCTCACACTGTTTGACATATTGAATCAAGTCCGGCCCATCAAGGCCTAACGTCTTACCCTGAGACAGGTAGGTCTCAAAGGCCGACATTTTGAATGAAAATTTTTTTTAAGATAATAAAAAAAAAAAAAAAAAAATTTTGAAAAAGAAAAAAGAACAATGAAAATTTACTTTAAATTTGAAAAGAAAAAGAA
>JADBJO010010758.1:53372-60872 GCA_016801955.1 Conus betulinus | reverse complement strand
GTGTGTGTGTGTGTGTGCGCGCGCGCGTGTGTGTGCACGCGAGCGTGCGTCCGTGCGGGCGCGCTGTGTGTGTGTGTGTGTGTGTGTGTGTGTGTGTGTGTGGTGTGTTTAGTTCAAAACTTTCTTGCCTCTGAAATCCCTCGGTGAAGGCTACCGTCGAACATAATGATTGTCTTGTTATACTCTCTACATGTCTCTCTCGTGCCTGAAGCTGACAGACAGTTAATGGGTGATCGTGTCACTCGCTCTCTCCAAGTGTGCGTCACGGGACTGCTCACATCTGCGCGTCATGAATTAATCAATGCAGATATCGAACTGCACTGAGGAGGGACAATTTGGGAGGCACGCACCATACACCTCTACTCAAACACAGACAATACGCATGCACGCGATGTCATCGCACATCCGTGCGGCACAGTATATATACATGTTCGCAAGAACGTCGCATGCGCGTGCGTGTATGTGCACGCACGCGGATTGTGTGTGTGTGTGTGTGTGTGTGTGTGTGTGTGTGTGTGTGTGTGTGTGCGCACGCCGCGCGCGCGCGACGTCCATGCGGATAATATACACGTGTTCGAGTAGGTATCTTCACGTAAAAGGAAAACAACCTTGAATGCGTAAACCATAATAACAACAAATCTGAATAAGTGAAGAAATACCAACTGCATCTTTCCATTAATATGAGGGTTACGTTATAGATAACAACAACTGTATCTGATTTTTTTTTTTATCTGCCTGTACACACATACATAGACACAGACATGAATTATCTAACTACCTATCTAGATGGTGCCAGAAAAGGCACCAAGTACTATATATATATCCCTCCCCCGATATATATATATATATATATATATATGTGTGTGTGTGTGTGTGTGTGTCTGTGTGCGTGCGAGCGTGCGTGCGTGCGTGCGTGCATGCGTGTGTGTGTACGGAGCCAGGCACTATAAACGTGCCGTGATATTTCTTGATCCACACAGTGTGTGTGTGTGTGTGTGTGTGTGTGTGTGTGCGTGCATGCGTGCATGTGTGTGTGTGAACGGTAGGTTTTCCTAAGACAAACCAATCGCGCTGTATGCATGTGGCACCATGTGAAGAGTGTTCACGCGACACATACCCCAACAGCGAGAAGTTTAGACTGGGCACAGATACGGGTGATCCTGTCGAAAGAGTAGACTATCTCACCACCATCCGTTTGTGCCCTCAAAGTAAACGAGTCGGCCGATTGACTTACTATGGGACCCGAGAGATGAAAAGTCGAAACTGAGTTCCACAATTAGTTTTTAAACAGCAAAAGACTGCAGGAATGGCTGCTGTTTTTTTTTTTTTTTTTTTTTTTTTTTTTTTTAAAGCTCCGTAGTGTTTTTTGGAGAGGGCCCTTGGGTCCATTGGTTAGAGCGTTTGCCTGCGGAGCTGATGATCGCGAGTTCGAACCAGACGTGGAGTTGGATTTTGGGGGCTCGAAAACCCTACGTGTCCACTCAGGTGCCTGCTAAGTGCCTGATTCAGTTCAGGGAAGGTTAAAGGCGACGGAAAGTGAGGGATGGGCTCCGCATTCATCATGCCGTGCCCCAGACTGGTGAAACTCTGGCAGTTCACTGTCCTTCAAGTTATGCCATCGGACTATGGGTCTTTATTAACTTTAATGGAATGCCCTGTGTGTGCCTGCACCCTATGTGAGCACAACGCAGGCTTCCAAGGGTGGTTGCAGGATTGTTCCCAGCTGGTTTGTACGGCAGTTTGAGGACAGTACTTTTCAGGGTCCTACCCGCATCTTCGGGTGCATCTTTTTCTTTNTTAAGGTCCCGTTCTTCCACAGAATTTACGGTCCTGTTTCTATCCTTGGTTAAGTGTTGTCTCATATGGCTTAGTGTTCTCCTTTCATTGGGTTTAGCTTTCCTTTTCCAGAACGTTTTTCACAGGGGGTAGACTTGAGTCCTATCATAAAGGTTAGGGTCCTCTTCTTTCACAGGGCCTAGTGTTCTTTTCGTAGGGGCTTGTGTTCTCTCCTTTCATAGGGGTTAGAGTCCTCTTTTTTCAAATGGGCTAGTGTTCTTTTCTGTCATAGGGGCTTGTGTTCTCTCCTTTCATAGGAGTTAGAGTCCTCTTCTTTCACAAGGGCTAGTGTTCTTTCCTTTCATTGAGGCTAGTGTTCTCTCCTTTCATAGGAGTTAACGTCCTCTTCTTTCACAGGGGTTGTGTTGTCTCCTGTTATAGGGGTTAGCGTCCTCGTTTTTCACAAGGGTTAGTGGTCTCTCCTTTTATAGGGGTTTCCCCTTCATTCATAGGGGCTAGTGTTCTCTCCTTTCACATGGGCTAGTGTTTTCTCCTTTCACATGGGCTAGTGTTCTCTCCTTTCACATGGGCAAGTGTTTTCACATGGGCTAGTGTTCTCTCCTTTCACATGGGCTAGTGTTCTCTCCTTTCACATGGGCTAGTGTTCTCTCCTTTCACATGGGCTAGTGTTCTCTCCTTTCACATAAGCTAGTGTTCTCTCCTTTCACATCCAAGTGTTCTCTCCTCTCATAGGATTTAGCATCCTCTTCTTTCATAGGGCTAATGTTCTCTCCTTTTGGGGGAGTTAGCGTCTTCTTCTACAGGAGCTAGAGTTCTCTCCTTTCATAGGGGTTAGAGTCCTCTTCTTTCACAGGGACTGCTGTTCTCTCTAAAGGGTTAGAGTCCTCTTCTTTCATAGGGCTAGTGTTCTCTCTCATTTGACAGGTGTTAGAGTCCTCTTCTTTCACAGGGGCTAGTGTTCTCTTGTTCTCTCCTTTTATAGGGGTCAGCGTCCTGTTCTGTCACAGGAGCTAGTGTTCTCTCTCCTCTTATGGGGGCTAGTGTTCATTCCTTTCATAGGGGTTGGAGTCTTCTTTCACAGGAGCTAGTGTTCACTCCTTTCATAGGGGTTAGCGTCCTCTTCTTTCACAGGGGCTAGTGTTATCTCCTTTCATATGGGCTAACGTCCTCTTTTTTTTCACATGGGCTCGTGTTTTGTCCTTTCATAGATTCAGTGTACTGTTCATTCTAGGTGTGTAGTATATCCTCTTCTTTAGTTTATGCTCTTTCTTTCGTATGATTTTTATGTCCGATCTTGCTTTTTAATGACCCTTTGTGTCGTGTTCCTTCATATGGACTATTGTCTTTCATTGATGTCTCTGTCATCTTCTTTTCCATGGTCTGTTGTCCTTTCACAGGTAGAATACATTTCTTGCATACGATTTAGTGTCGTCTTTGCATAGCGTCTAGTGTCTTTTTTTTTTTCCGATGACTTAGTGTGTCACTTTCTGTCAAGTTCACTGGCACCCACACACTAGTTTGTGCTGAAGCACACTTGTGCATGTTCTGTCTTTTTAGTTTCATGAATAATTTCTGTTCATTAGCGTTTTTGTAATGCTTATTATGGCTTTGTTGAAAAATGTTAACTTTATATTTTTACAAATATTGTTATTACACACAAACGCGTGCGCACACACACACATACACACACACACACAAACAGTGGATGTGAGATATGAGGGAAGGGAAGGAGGGGAGGTGCAAGTGTTCGTCCTCTGTATTGCTCTTAGCTGTAGGGTTTAGTATGACCTTTTCACAGAGTTCTACGTGCTTCTCTTCCAGTGGTCACCGTACTTTCATAGCTTTTGTATCTTCTTTCGTATGATTCAGTGCCTTTGTGATTATAAGATTGGAACTATTCTTTCACAGTTTAACATATTCTTCTTTCTTACAGAATTATGTCGTCGTACGTCGACTTATTCTTTCTTAGGGTTAATGCATCCTTTTCTGGAATATAGTTCTTCATAGGTGTAAATGTCTTCTTTGTTGCTGTTTAGTTAGAATTTTCTTCGTAGGTATTGCAGCACAGTTTTTTTTTTGTGGCAGAACCAAACAGGAAGCGGTGCCAGTCTGCCAGACGATCACCACCAGGATCGCAGACCAGAGGGAAGGTGCCCCACTTCTTGTTAAAGTAGTAAATTCGAATATCGTAGTGGTAGCAGAACTGTTACATTCTCATTTTGTTCCCCAAATAAGTATGTACTTGGAACATCAGTCATACTGTTTTGACAATAAAGATGTTAAAAGGGTGTGTAACGGGTATTTATTATAAACCATCATGGCATTGATCGCTGTCCTTTTTTGTGTTCTCAGGGGTGTGCATCCCTACAGTGAAGCTGTCAGATTTTTTGTTTTAAAAGGGTTTTCAGAAATAATGTTTAGAATTTACCACACATCCCAGCTTTCACTAGCTGTTCTTTTGTTTGTGGGGTAGACGAAATTACTTCGACCAAAATATCATTTTAACTGTCCATGTTTTAAAGCAAGGTATTCGAATTTCTGCAGAATAATACAAAATGTTTTTATATGAATTTTACGGATGTTCTAAATATTGTTCACATTTCGATGTTAAACTCTGATGGCCTTTTTCTCATAACGTTTGGTTTCCCCTTCACGTCTTGCTACTGTCATGTGCAAAAGTTTTAAGAGTTGTTCAGGTCATGGGAACTGTCAGTGGACGGACATAGTAGCGATCTCCCCTTAGAGGGATTTCAGAAATTGACCTATTCTTTGTTTTTTTTTCTCTTTTTTTTGCTTGTTTTTGTTTTTTGTTTTGCTTTAATTACTGGTGGAACAACGATATATGGAACACTGATTCCACGCTTCTCACTATCAAGCCCCTCAAAACCACCATACATGTCCATGTGCAAGCACGCACATACAAACACTGTGATGCACATTCACGCTCGCACATACACATACACACGCGCGCACACACACACGCGCGCGGATGCATGATACACACTTGTAAAACCATACCCATTCGTGCGAACGTACACACTTTTTTGCAAAGCTCAATTTTGAATGAGTGAATATGATCTGGGGTCTAGGGTCTAGTCTCCTGGTTTATAGTCTTTCTTTTGAAGTTAGTGTGCCTGTTTCGTCGTGTTTACTAAACCTGTCATCGTGCTTCGTGTCCTTTTCTATAGGGTTTAGTATTTCCTTTCATAGGGTTCTGTGTGCTTCTTTCATATGGTTCAGAGTACTTTAATGAGGTCTGGTATCCTCATTTTCCATGTGATCCAGCACCTTTTCATATGAAAAGAAGCAACGGGTTTCATTTTGCTTTTACACCACAAAGGGCGGGTCACTTAATTAATGATGGGATTGGTCCGACTCAATTTTAGATTTTGTTTTCATTTTGTAATCTTCTTTTCCCGTGGATTTTGATAGCTTTTGCTTTCAAAGGATTTAAGACCTCCATCAAAAGTGACACTGACTTTGTTTTCGTTGTTAATGTTGCAGGGCTGTGTAGGGTGACCATTCTCCGGGAATCCAGAACAACTGTCTACAACTGTACAGCAGACTACGCCAAGGGGAACAACTGCACCGCTTTATTCAAGACTTCATGGCTGACGACATATATGTGGTGCTTCTTTCCGGGAACCCAGGATAACTGTCTACAACTATACAGCCGACTACGCCAAGGGGAACAACTGCACTCCTTTATTCAAGGACTGAAAACTATGTGGTGCTTTTTTTTTTTTTGAATCCAGGACAACTGTCTACTACTGTACAGCAGACTACGCCAAGGGGAACAACTGCACCGCTTTATTCAAGACTTCATGGCTCACGACAACTGTGGTGCTGTCTGGAGGCTGTCTACACTGCCCTTTCACAGACTACACCGAAGAAAACTTTTTGCTGCTTTACGTGAGGCTTGACAAAAGAGGACAGCTGTGTACAGCTTTACATAAAGCTCAGCAAAAGAGAACAGCTGTGTATAGCTTTACTGCTCCTTTCCGCTCCCTTGCCTTCCCCCTGCCCGCAAAGTGATTTTTTCCTAGGGAGGTTTGCAGCTGTATTCAAAAGGCCAGCTGCGTCTGACTAGATGGTTTTTTTCACGGGGTACTCCCGTTTTCCATCTCACCCCTTGGTGCCAGCATGGGGCAACCCATCCTGGGGTCAGACTTTGGTTGGGTGCTATAGGCGGCTGATCATTTTCTCCCTTATTCCCAGCTACTATTCACTTCCCTGGCATTTCACTGTAGAACACCAGACCTACATTCAGAGGCCCGCCTTTTTTTCTGACCTCTTGTTCACTTTCTCAGATCCTACCTTCTCACCTCTGACCTTTACCTCTCCCTGCAGCCTGCTTCTTTACTGCAACAAGTCATGTCTGAGGAAGACTTTGTGTCGAGCATTCACTTGTCTGCTTTGTACAGTCTATCAAATTTGGGTTACTTTACATCTTGTTCTATGTGTTTAGAAACATTAATTTTTGAATCCTTAGTCTATGAGTCTGCAGTTTGCATACTTCTTGCTAAGATGTTTTCTCCTCTCATACCCCTGACTTCAAATTGTTCTTTTGCACCCTATGCTCACTTGCGGTGGTCAAGTGTTGCTTTGTTTTCTTTTGAATTGAAATTGTTCATTATTCTGCTGTTTGTTTTGTTTCATTTTCCCCCTTCGATGCTGTTGCATTTGTGTATACGTATGTATGTGTGTGTGTTCAGGCATATGATACATTGTTCTTCTGGGTTGGATGGAAATTTTGTTGGCTCTTTTCAATGGTTTTAGGTTCTGCAGTTGTCAACTGTTTCTTTTTACTGAATTCATGTAGTAAACCAAATTATTTCGGTACGTTTATTGCTGCTTTCTTTTCTTGAATTGGAAATGGATGGGAATCTCTGTCTATCGTGTCTGTTGCTTGTGAAGACCCCAATACTTCAAAAAAAAAGAGACGTAATGTCTTCTATTACCTGAAATGAGAAAAAAATACACTGTGTACTTCCTGCAATACACTCACTTTGAGGAAAAGATGGAAAATGATTTTGTTTTATCAGAATGGGGATATCAGGGTTATTATTCTAGTTACTCTTCAAATGCAAGTGAGTAGTTATCTTCTTTAAGAGCCGAACAGAGACGACCCGGAATTTTGTAATAATTTGAAATAGAAAATTGACGGGCTGGTGTAGAGAATGCTGTAACAGGTGGGCATTTTAATTTGGTCCTGGACTCTGTCAGAGACTATCATAATTATAAACATGTGAATAACCCTCAAGCAAGACAGGCAGCGGAAACCATGATTGAAACGTTAGCTTTGAACGATGTCTGGAGAGAGTTAAATCCAGAATGTCTCTGCTTCACCTGGAGAAGAGCTAACCCACTTCAACAGGCCAGGTTACATTTCTTTTTGATCTCGGAGACAGTTGTCTTCTATGCAGAGGATGCTGACATCGAGTGTGGTTACAGAACAGATTATTTTTGGCTATTTCGCTGAACTTGCGATTTTTTGACAATGTTAAGCATCATCATACTTTTTTTTAAACTAAATGCACCCCTCTTAAGAGATAAAAACATATTTAGACGAAATAAAAGCTGGAATAAAAACGTTTTTAAAGAAGAATACTAAAAAAAAAATGAACATGAAAAATGCAGCTTTTATTGTAATACAGGCAGAAAATGCATTATATGTAAAAATCACCTCTTATAGACATCCAC
>JADBJO010010758.1:40872-48372 GCA_016801955.1 Conus betulinus | reverse complement strand
TCTGGCACCATGTTTTCTCGGCACATATCCATGTTATATCGATGTACCATATCCATTTATATAGATATATCCATTCATATCTGGCACCATGTTATTATCATCGGAGTAGAATATCCATTCATATCTGACACCATGTTATCATCGGAGTAGGATATCCATTCATATCTGACACCATGTTATCATCGGAGTAGGATATCCATTCATATCTGGCACCATTTCATCGGAGAAGGATATCCGTTCATATCTGGACACCATGTATTTCGGTGTAGGATATATCATATCTGGACACCATGTTATCATCGGTAGGATATCCATTTATGTCTGGCACGAAGTTATTTTCGGTGTAGGGTATCCGTTCATATCTGGCACCATGTTATTTTCGGTGAAGGATATCCGTCCATATCTGGCACCTTGTTATTGCCGGTGTAGGATATCCATTCATTCTGGCATTTATCTGGTGTAGGAAATCCCTTCATTCTGGCATCATGTTATTGGCAGGAATCCGTTATTTGGCACCATGTTATTTCGGTGTAGGATATCCGTCCATGTCTGGAACGAAGTTATTTTTGGTGAAGGATATCCGTCCATAACCTGCACCTTGTTATTGCCGGATGTATATCTGGCATCATGTTATTGCCGGTGTAGGAAATCCCTTCATTTCTGCACCATGTTATTGCCGGTGTAGGAAATCCCTTCATTTCTGGCATCATGTTATTGCCGGTGTAGGAAATCCCTTCATTCCTGGCATCATGTTATTGCCGGTGTAGGAAATCCCTTCATTTCTGGCATCATGTTATTCCGGTGTAGGAAATCCTTTCATTTGTGGCATCATGTTATTGCCGGTGTAGGATATCCGTCCATGTCTGGCACGAAGTTATTTTCTGTGTAGTATCCGTCCATGTCTGGAACGAAGTTATTTTTTTGGTGAAGGATATCCGTCCATAACCTGCACCTTGTTATTGCCGGTGTAGGAAATCCCTTCATTTCTGGCATCATGTTATTGCCGGTGTAGGATCCCTTCATTTCTGGCATCATGTTATTGCCGGTGTAGGAAATCCCTTCATTTCTGGCATCATGTTATTGCCGGTGTAGGAAATCCCTTCATTCTGGCATCATGTTATTGCCGGTTAGGAAATCCCTTCATTTCTGGCATCATGTTATTGCCGGTGTAGGAAATCCCTTCATTTCTGGCATCATGTTATTGCCGGTGTAGGAAATTCCTTCATTTCTGGCATCATGTTATTGCCGATGTAGGAAAAATCCCTTCATTTCTGGCATCATGTTATTGCCGATGTAGGAAATCCCTTCATCTCTGGGATCATGTTATTTTCAGTATAAAATATCCACTCGTGTCTCGCAAGTTATTTTCGATGTAGGATATCCATTCATATCTGGCACCGTGTTACTTTCAGTGTATGGTATCCGTACACATTTGGCACCGTGTTACTTACTCCGTAAGGTATAAGCTATCCTTGCACACCTGGCATTATGTTACTTTCTGCGTTAACAAGCAGACTATCCGTACACACCTAGCGCTATGTTACTTTCTGCGTTAACAAACAGACTATCCGTGCACACCTGGCACCGTGTTACTTTCTGTGTGTCTTTGCACACTTGGCATCATCTTTCTCTCTACGCACAGTGTGTGAGCTGTAAGATGTAAGAAATCCGTGCACTCCTTGCGGCATATTACTTACTACTCTGTGATGCACAGCACATCCGTACATACATGGCATCAGGTTATTTTTGCCGTAATGTGTAGGATACAAGTCCACGCCTGGCACTGTTACTTTCTTCGTAAGGTGTAGGATACCCGGCGCACGCCTAGCACTGTTACTTTCTCACCCATGCACGCCTGACAACACATCGCTTTCGCCGTTAAGTGTTGGAACTCGGAGAACACCTAACACTATTACTTTCGCCGTCAAGTGTAGGATACCCGGTGCACGCCTGGCATTACATTACTTTCGCTATTAAGTGTAGGACACTCGATGCACGAAGAGTATTATCTATTTTACTCCGTAAGGTGCCAAATATTTTTGCAACCTGGCACCTGCAACATGTCCTCTCTGTGGCAGCAGCAGTGTTTTTCTTAGCACCTTGTCCTCCTTGCTTCACCTGAAAACTAACCCCCAGCTCAGCTGTCTGTAATGTGGATTCAGTCACTGATCAGCTGTCTGTGATGTGGATTCAGTCACTGATCAGCTGTCTGTGATGTGGATTCAGTCACTGATCTCTGTGATGTGGATTCAGTCACTGATCAGCTGTCTGTTATGTGGATTCAGTCACTGATCAGCTGTCTGTGATGTGGATTCAGTCACTGAGACCATCAGGATCATAACTCGTGTTTGTCATTGTAGACGGAAATCAATATGCTTTGTGAAAACTTTCATAATAAAACTAGGCATTCACTGGGGTCACTATGGGATGCAATGCAGGGCTGTTTCTCATTCCTGCCGATCCGCGACCGTTTTGTGCAGATTTGATGCACGCTTAATATTTTCCCTGGAAGTCGATTTCTTCCTCTCTTTGGTTTATACTCTATCCGCGCACCTGCTCCCCCCCCCCCCCCCCCCCCCCCCCCCCCCCCCCCCCCCCCCCCCCCCCCCCCCCCCCCCCGCCCACTCGTGCCCCCACCTCCTATTTTTTCAATACAAAAAGATGTAACTGTAAAACCATGTACTTGTTCTTTTCTTGTCATTTGACCATACTGGATTTGCAATATTGGATGGGGTGTTGAAGGACGTACAAAATGCACATGATGATAGCACTTAGCAATGATCACGGACTTCAGAAACATGTGTAAAACGATCGGTTTTTAAGCTCTTTGTTCCATTGCATAGCAGCACCTCATGACAGCTCTGATCTTCTCATCGGGCCATACTGGATTTGCGATATAGGATGAGATGTTGAAGGGGTAGAGAATGTACATAATAATAATAACACTTAGCAGTGATCATGGTTTGTAGAAGCTCGTGTGAAACGATTGTCATTTTAACTCCTTGTTCTATGACATAGCAGCGCCTTATGACGGCCATAACCCCTTTTCTTCCTGTCTCCAGGGTCGCTTTTAGAACACCCCCCCCCATACACACACACACACACACACACACACACACACACACACCTTTTTTTCCCTTTCTTTCTTTCTTTCTTTTTTTTTTCTATCACAGATCTGTTCTTTCTTTAGCATATGTACTAGAAAAAACAAAATTTGATTGCCTCTGTGGGCGAGCAAACTGTGTGTACTGGTTGACGAAACTAAGATCAACAACTTTATTCCCTTGCATTAATGGCTCCTTCCACATCAAACGCAGAAGAGTCGGTTTCTTCCGAGTCTATCCTAATGAAGAATTTGTCTCTGCTTTAATGTGTTAATTTTCCAATGAAGGGCCTACACCAGAAAATGGATTTTTTTCTTTTTCTGGTTCTGAGCGTCAATGAAATCCAGAGCAGATCTGCATGACGTGTTGTCAGATCCTCATACCATGCTTGTGTGGCACCTGTTTCTTTTGTTTCCCTTCGTCGGTCGCACGTTGGACAAAAGATACACTCTTGTCTCTCTCTTCTGTCGTTGGTCACTTGTAGACCAGATTCCAGTGTGTCACTCTGAACCCTTCAGCCCGTCCACACCTCTTCATCTTCGTTCTGCTGCTGACATCCATATCTACAACGACGTTCTTTCTGCCATCCACATTATTTAAACGCTCCTATTACATATGAAGAATTTTGTGAGACGTTAGAATCTTTTTCTTCAAATTCAAGTGCTGTTGGTCTAGATGGTATATCCTATCAACTGTTATACCACTTGCCTTCACATTGGAAACGATTACTGCATTCTTTTACCAAAAATTGTTGGTTTAATGGAACTCTCCCTAGTATCTGGAAGAGATCTGTTGTAGTCCCAGTTCCAAAACAAGGTAAGCCCAGGTCAGACATTGGTAGCTACAGGCCAATAGCACTAACCTCTCACGTTGGAAAGTTGTTAGAAAAGATTATCCAAAAACGTCTCTCATATTTTTGTGAAAAAGAAAGTATAATCCCAGTGAATCAAGCGGGATTTCGCAAAGGTCGATGTACAATAGATCATTTAGTGAAACTTACAAGTCAAATTAAAAAGCAGTTTGCCAGACGGAAAAGTACACTTGCTACCTTTTTTGATATCAGAAAAGCGTATGATAGTATCTGGCACGCTAGACTACTTTACAAATTGAAAGAAATAGGAATTAATGGAACGATGTTTCAATACTTTAAAAGTTTTTTTATCGCAGAGATCCATATGTACAAGAATAGGGAAAGTTTACTCGTCTTTTCAGAGCATTGACATCGGAATTCCACAGGGCTCTATTATAGCCCCCATGTTGTTTAACATTCTTATTTATGATCTTCCAAAGATATTATCAAAAAGTGTGAGTTTAGTACAATATGCTGATGACATTGCTATGTGGATAAATACAAATATCGAAAAGAATACAGGCAAGAGGATTACGAATCATGTACAGAAGATATATCAGTTGGAGATAGATAAATTAAACAAATTTATGGAAAATAACGGACTTATTCTCTCAGGTGAAAAAACACAGTTAATGTTTTTCAATAATGGAGACAACCCGATGTATTTGCCAAGCTTCAAATTGAATGATTCTGAATTGCAGTACTCACAAAACATAAAATTTCTGGGTGTGAACTTAACCCCTAAACTGAACTGGCGTTTTTACATTGAAAGCTTGATAGCTAAAACAAGGAAACGTTTAAACTTACTGAAAATTATTTGTATTCAGCCGTGGGCTCAAGATACAAAAACCCTCCTGCACCTAGCTGTTTCCCTAATAAGATCAAAACTAGTGTACGGACAAGAAGTTTATTTTCAGCTCCTCAAAGTCTACTGAAAAAATTGCAAAGTATAGACAGCAAAGCTATCAAATTAGCGCTTGGTGTCCCAGTGCACACAAACACATTGAAGGTGTACAAAGAAATTAATATGTTATCACTGTCAGATCAACGTAGATTAGCTGTGGCCAAATATGTCGCAAGAAGTCTTTCAGTACCAAATTCAGTCGAAAACGAAGTGTTGATGGATTCAAATGTTGAATATCCCAAAAGAGCTCAACAGCTAGTTTATCTTTGTCCCATTCGAAATTACACGAAAGATTCTTTTGAAAAATGCAATATTGATGTCACTTCTCTCTCACCTGCTCCTGTTGTTCCCCCGATGCCTCCATGGGAACATAGACAAGCTATCTTTGATGTAGATTACACTGATGTCCGGAAAAATGATAACATTAACATTTTAACTTCTAAAGTGAGAGAAAACTTAGAAAACAAATATTCAGATTATTTACAAATTTTTACGGATGGTTCTGTTTGCCAGTTAAGTGCAGGTTCAGGTTTTGTTATTCCGGCTTTAAAAGTCAAAAAGCATACAGCCTTGGAAAAGGATTTTCTATTTTTACGGCAGAATTGTATGCTATTCTTATGGCGTTACTCTTTATTTGTGATAGTAATAATTCTTTCTGTAATATTTTATTTTGTGTTGATTCTAAGGTAGTGTTAGATAGTTTGAAAGTTTGGGATGTTAAAACAAGGAAAGATGTCATCTTTGAAATAAAGCATCTAATTAATTACATTATTTCCACAGGAATAAATATAGTCTTCTGCTGGGTCCCTTCACACTGTGGTATTTATTGGAATGAAATAGCAGATAAACTAGCCAGACGCGCGGGGTAATGGGCAATGCTGCAAAAAAAAAATAATTTGAAGTTAGATACATATGAAATACATTCATTATTGGAAAGCTGTTTCCCAATTGAGAAGTCTCAAGATAAATGTGTAATGGAAACATATCCTAGACATATTTCTAGTTTAATATACAAGATACGGTTGAACTCTTGGAAGACCAAATATTCCCAAAATATAGCGTGTGCATGTTCTAAGCCATTATCTGGTGAACATATACTTTTCCATTGCCCCATTTTGAATGCTCTTTATTCAAAAGCAAACATTGAAATCTCGAATTCTAAACCGGTTCACGCTATTTCTTTCAGTTCAGAAATTGTTGATGTTGCAAAATTATTATCTCTCAATCTCAAATTAGCATATTGTTATGATCATGATAGTGTAGTTTATATTTAAATTTGTACTGTTCTTGACATTATTTCTCACCTTTTCCTCCCCTGTGTCCTCCTCCTTCCCCCCTCACCCAACCCCCCCCCCCTCCTCTCCCCCCCCCCCCCCCCCCCCCCCCCCCTGTAAAGTCTAATATCACCAAGTGTGAACAGACTATAAATCAACAACAACAACAACAACACAACAACAACTTCCTTCTTTTAGCTCTAAATCATGCGATCAACGTTTTCCTTTCCTACCAGGGTGCCTCCATCTGTAACCAGCTCCCTTTCTCTGTTCGCCAAGCCAAGATTTACATCTTTCCGAAAATTGTTTCCTCGAAGAAGCGTTGTGACCCTTACTCATCATCCTTCCATTTAGTTTTACTTGTTCTCTGAATCTAGGGCATGGAGTGTAAGTGTGTGTGCGTGTGTGTGTGTGTGTGTGTGTGTGTGTGTGTGCGTGTGCGTACGTGTGCGTGTGTGGGTACGTGTGTGTGTGTGTATGTGTGTGTGTGTGTGTGTGTGTGTGTGTGTGTGTGTGTGTGTGTGTGTGTGTGTGCGACTTAGCAATTATTGTCGTCAGTTGGGGGCTTAGTAAGTGGTATCCTGCGTATGTGGAATCAGAAGAGGCACTACTGAACACTACCGAAGTGGCCCGGCAGCAGTGCAGCATCTCCTCCGGTGGGTTGCCTCTTAACGACCTGACATTGACTGCTCCCTGTGGATTACCGGTTCCGGGGCTGCAGCGGGACGGGCCAGGATGTGGCTGTGGACCGGGGACTGGGAATGAGCGGCGTGGGTTCAGTGCCACTGAGGGGCATAGAAGATGGGACAGCAACAAAAAAGAAAGAAAAAGAAAGAATGAAAGAAACTCCCTTGCACACCCACACTCGTGGGAATCCAATACGTCAGTACCAGTCCATGGAGACCTTGTTGTGTGGACGTGTGATGGCATCATCCGGAGGGTAACCATACTGACACTTGCTCCACAAGTTCGCTGATAACAGTCATCAGGATCCTGTGCTGATGTTTCCTGCGCGTGCTGGATCAGAGCAGGCAGCAGCTGAACACCACCACAGTAACTCCAGTGCATCAGAGCAGGCAGCACTGAACACCACCACAGTAACTGAACAGCACTGAATACAGTAACTCCAGTGCATCAGAGCAGGCAGCACTGAACACCATCACAGTAACTCCAGTGCTGAGCAGGCAGCACCATCACACAGTAACTCCAGTGCATCAGAGCAGGCAGCACTGAACACCATCACAGTAACTCCAGTGCATCAGAGCAGGCAGCACTGAACACCACCACAGTAACTCCAGTGCTTCAGAGCAGGCAGCACTGAACACCATCACAGTAACTCCAGTGCATCAGAGCAGGCAGCACTGAACA
>JADBJO010010758.1:20000-39822 GCA_016801955.1 Conus betulinus | reverse complement strand
CTGCCTGACTCTATCGTCATGCTATCAACGACCCTATCAAAAAAAAGTGCCATCAAGGCATTAACACAGATGTGACACAACATCAGCTGCTCCACGTCAGCTGGCCTGTCTGGCAGTGGATTTCCCTTAGGGACGTGGCTGCTTCCAGTGTGGTGGGCGTGGTCAGCCACTGGTGCACAGTGGAGTGCAGTCCCGGGTACACAATGCCCTCACAGCCGGCCCCTCTGTCAGGAGTGCTGCTGGGGGCTGCAGGCTTCACACCAGGGGAACTAAGGTCTGGCGCACTCTGCACGCTTGACGTGGAACCTCTCTTCTGTGTGGTCGCCTTCACTACCTCTGTTTCTATATGTGTGTTTATCTTCCGCACCAGTCTTCTTTCGTCCTCGAGTTGTATGTTGACTAGGAGAGGAAGCAGTATCCTTGTGCATAGCACCCCCTGATGACTGTGTTGGCAAGGGGCTGGGCGTGGAAGCACCCTGACTGGCCGATGGAGGGGAGGGGAGGTTGAAGGGCAACAGTTGTATAGCCCCCCTTCCACCGTCGGCCACTCTTGCTGTGTGTGACGTGGTTGCCCTCTATCCTAGCGTAGACAACTCCATGGGTGTACCTGCTGTAGCTAAAATGCTAAGTGATCATCCTTCGTCTTTGAATGTTTCAACAAAATGTTGTTGTTGAGGGCCTTAAATTGGCGCTAGACAACAACACTTGTGCATATATGGACAGTGATGGAGAAACTTTGATCGCTGTCCCCAATCATGGCACAGCAATGGGACCTTGCATGCATGCCATTTTGTGGACATTTTTATGGGGGAATTGGACCGGAGACTGGTAAGTGAGTCTCCGTTTCCTCTCATATCTTCTCTTGTCCCAAATGAAAAGCAGTCACTTATTGAGCACCTTGACTGGAGTCGTTTTAGAGATGATGGTATTGCTGTTCTGCTGGATGGCAGGGATGTAGATAGATTTAAGGCCCATTTACAGACTCTGCACCCTGGTATTAGCTGGACAGTTTCTCAGGGGAAAAAAAGCTGAATATTTGGATCTTAGGGTCCACATTACGGATTCAGGATTCATTGAAACTGATGTGTTTTTCGAAGAATTGTAACAGTTACTACCCCCCTCCTCTTGTCACCCAAATTCAGTATTTAGAGGCCTTGCAGTAGGAATGGTACAAGACTCAGGATGCTGGTAAGTAATGATGAGATTCTGAAAAAGAGAGTCAAGGAATATGCAAGTATCTCACCTTGTCAGGCTGGCAGTATAGTAAGCTTTCGCAGATCTCACAAAGGGAGCATCTAAGTCACGGAATAAGATCCTTCACCAACCCAGAAAAAAGGAGAACAAAAAGATTGCATGGGTCACTAAGTTTGACCCTCGAGCCCCATCCAAGTTTAATATTATAAAGAAGAACCTTCATCTCTTATATTCCAACCCCAGCAATAAGGACTTTTTCCCCCCCCCCCCCGTAACCATAATAGCTGCCAATAGAAGATTAGACAATCTAGGTGAAATATATAAACCAACAATCCCAAGACAGTTTGTCCAACATGGCCCCAAACAATGTTCTGGTTTTTTTTCAAGTGCAGTAAAAAGTGTGACACCTGTAGACATGCAGCTGATACAAATGAACTGAAATCTCCATGGGATGGCCGGCGGTGGAAAATTTACCAACATCTAACTTGTACAACACCTAACGTAACATATGTCATCAGATGTAGTCTTCATCCTGATCAGTGGTACGTAGGATCAACGGTGAACTTGAAATTGAGATGGGCTAATCATAAAAGTGATGCAAATCGCGCCAAAACTAGCAAATGTATGGTTGCCCACCATGTAAACTCATGTCCCCACCCAAAGGACCCTGATATTCCGTTCCTGTCAATATGCCCCATTGAAACAGTGAAAGAAGAAACAAAACTTTTACAAAGGGAATTATATTGGCAGGCCAATCTTGGTACTATTTTTGTAGGACTAAATCGCAGAAAAGACTTAAATTCTTGCATCAAGAAAAGGATCGAGTATTCGTGCTGAAAGAAAGACAACAACACTGTGTGTATTATCATTACTACACATACCTGTGTGTGAAATGCCTCCTTCCTATGCCTGTGGGTGAAATGCCTTCTCCTCCCTCCTCTTATCTTACCCTTTCATACCCCCCCCCCCCCTCTCTTTCTCTCTCTTTTTCTCTTCTCTCTCTCTCTCTCTCTCTCTCTCTTCTTTCTCTCTCTCTCTCTCTCTCTCTCTCTGTCTCTTTCCCTCTCTCTTCTCTATCACACGCACGCACAAGCACGCGCACAATCTCTCTCTCTCTCTCTCTCTCTCTCTCTCTCTCTCTCTCTCTCTCTCTCTCTCTCTCTCTCTCTCTCTCTCTCTCTCTCTTCTAAGCACTCTCTGTCACACACACACACACACACAACACACTCACTCACTCTCTCTCTCTCTCTCTCTCTCTCTCTCTCTCTCTCTCTCTCTCTCTTCTCTCTCTCTCTTCACTCTCTCACACTTAATCTCTCTCTATCTCCCTCTCTTCCTCTCTCTTAATTTCTCTCTCTCTCTCTCTCTCTCTCTCTCTCTCTCTCTCTCTCTCTCTCTCTCTCTCTCTCTCTCTCTCTCTCTCGCGCGCGCGCGCTCGCGCGCGCGCACTCCCTTATCTCTCTTATTCTCTCTCTCTCTCTCTCTCTCTCTCTCTCTCTCTCTCTCTCTCTCTCTCTCTCTTACCCTCTTTCTCACTCCACCCCTCTCTTTTCGTGCTCCTTTTCTTTCTGTCTTTGTCTCTCGTTGGTCTGTCTGTTTGTCAAAAACAACCTCCCTCTCTCTCTCTCTCTCTCTCTCTCTCTCTCTCTCTCTCTCTTTTTTCTCTCTCTCTCTTACTTTCATACTCTCTCTCTCTTTTTCTACCCCCTCTCGTTCCCCTCCTTTCTCTCTCTCTCTCTCTCTCTCTCTCTCTCTCTCTCTCTCTCTCTCTCTCTCTCTCTCTCTGTTTGTCGTCAATATGTCTGCCTGTTTTCCTCTCTCTTCCTCTTTCTCTCCTTCTCTCTCTCGACCGTTTTCCGTCTCTTACTCTCTCTCTCTCTCTCTCTCTCTCTCTCTCTCTCTCTCTCTCTCTCTCTCTCTCTCTCCTCTCTTATCCCCCTTGTCTCTCCTTTTTCTCTCTCTCTCCCATTTTCTGTCTCTCTCTCCTCTCTCTCTCCTCTCTCTCTCTCTCCTCTCTCTCTCTCTCTCTCTCTCTCTCTCTCTCTTGTTGTATCCCCCATGTGCACTGCTATCTCCATTACATTCCCCTACTTTTCCCACCCCCACCACCCCACTCCCCCTTTTTTTTCCTTCCCTTTTTCCCTCAAGAGTGAATTGGAGTTCAGGACCACTATTATTCATTGCCCATATTTGCTTTGCCTGTGTACACTTCTTCCTTTGGCCAAGAATGTAAGCAGCTGAGAAAAAGTAATAATGTAAGTGTTGTTTTCCTCATTCTTATTATGTTTTTTGGCTCCCTCCCTCTCTCTCTCTCTCTCTCTCTCTCTCTCTCTCTCTCTCTCTCTCTCTCTCTCTCTCGGTATTTCTTTTCTGCTTCTCTCTTGTTCCTTCTCTCTCTCTCTCTCTCTCTCTCTCTCTCTCTCTCTCTCTCTCTCTCTCTCTCTCTCTCTCTCTCTCTCTCCAGGTTTGATGTTCCTTTTGACACAAACAAGATGTAGCAGCCTTGAGTTGGGCCTTCGTGGTCGGCTTTGCTATAAGCCATATGACATGATGACTTATGAAATGTTTATGTATGCCTATGTGATGTTTACTTATGTCCAGTTTTGTGTGTGTGTGTGTGTGTGTGTGTGTGTGTGTGTGTGTGTGTGTGTGTGTGTGTGTGTGTGTGTGTGTGTGTGTGTGTGTGTGTGTGTGTGTGTGTGTGTGTGTGTGTGTGTGTGTGTGTGTGTGTGTGTGTGTGTATAATTATTTTCTTTTTTTTTTTTAATGTAGTTTTTTTTTTCTTATTGCTGTGTTTAATTTTGTCAGTTGATGTAATTGCTCCTTTTGTTTATTGTTATTTTGAGGGCACAGTGTAAAAAAGCTTCCAGCTTATCTATTCACCCTCATTAAAGATTTCGAGTTTCGAGTTTCGAGTTTCTCTCTCTCTCGGTATTTCTTTTCTGTTTCTCTCTTGTTCCTTTTCTCTATATCTCTCTTTCTATTTCTTTCTCTCTCCCCCCCCCCCCCCCCCCCCCCTCCCCCCTTTTTTCTTTGCTCTCTTTGCCCCTTTCTTCCCCCCCCCCCCTCCCTCTTTTCTCTTTCGCTCACTCTCTATTTTCCCTGTCTGTCCCCCTCTCTTCCTCTCTCTTACTCCCGCTCACTCTCTCATCGTCTCTTCTCTTCTACCTCGTCCTCACTCCTATTTACCTCACCTATCCACTATTACATTCTTTCCGCATATTACATTTCCTTTTGAACCCCTCGCTTCCCAGGGTATTTTAAGTTGGTAACAATTTTTATGACGTCATGTTTTAATTTAAGTAAAGAGGTTTACCATACTGAATAAGAATGGGGTTTCACTACCTCTCCAATGGTGTGTGTGTGTGTGTGTGTGTGTGTGTGTGTGTGTGATATAGACATAGACACAAGTATGTAAGCTGATTTTGTCTTACTTTTGGAATTCTGATGGTGTGTTCTGATGGTATGGTAAAAGGAAGTTTTAAAATCATCAACAGATCTGTTTCGAGCGCTGGCTCTCCTCAGGATGGTGTTGGGTCGCCTACTGCCGGTGTTATATTAGGCCATATAACACCGGCAGTAGGCGACCCAACACCATCCTGAGGAGAGCCAGCGCTCGAAACAGATCTGTTGATGATTTTAAAACTTCCTTTTACCATACCATTTTAACAGATATATATATATATATATATATATATATATATATATATATATATATATATATATATATATATATATATATATATATCTTATTCTGTGGTGGGGAAAACAAGTGCAGGCTAACAATTTCCTCCATCGTTATATCAATGACATGGCAAAGATTCGAAGAATGAGAAAAAAAAAAGAGGTGGGGGGGGGGGGGGGGGGGGGGGGGGGGGGGGGAAAAAGCAGGGTTGATAAGAAGAAAGGTGGCAGAGTGGTTAAGACGTTCGCCTGCCAATCCAACGTGTAAGAAGCGCGTGGGTTCGAGCCCTGCCTTTCTCGCCCTTTCTTTCCCAGTTTGAATGACAAATCGAACTGAACGTCAAGTCCATCGGATGGGGACTATAAGCGAGTCGGATCCGTGTGCCTTCCTGGCCCCCTGCACACGTTAAAGAACCCACGGCAGTTGAAAATCGAAAAGAGCAGGGGGGTTCCCCGCTGTCCTGGCAAAATTTATGTAGATTGAAGATAGCCACCTGGTATTTCTTACCAAGCCACAAAAAAATGTCACTTATTGTTATCCTGTGCTATCGTGTACCGGTGGAAATGGAGGACACGTATAAACATCACATGCATCCTATGTGAGAAACTGGAGGAATAAATGAGGTAAATGAAAATGAGTGACTGATATTTGAATGGTACGGGAAACGACTGAATGAGCGCCAGTAGGCTGCTCTTAGGCCGGTTCTACCTGGGTAGGCAGCCCGTTGAGTGAGTGAGGTGGTGTGTTTATTGTAAAGCGCTCAGAGCTTGGTCTGTGACCGAGGATAGGCGCTATATAATACCCAATATAATATATATAATGATAATAATAAAAAATGAAAAATCAGGGAAATATATCATGAATATATACATTCATCACTAGCGGTATATGGGGGCCATACTAACCCATCTTGAAGACAGAACTATATAAGCATTGCACGCTCCGAGGCTTTTCATCCGCTGGATCGGCACGGTTGATTGTCTGTGCTCTCTTGGGCCTATGATGGAGAGATACCACAGTCTACAATTCCGAGGTATTATCACCACCAAGGGTTCAAAACGGAATCCAACAGCACCCCAATGCAGCCAGTGAAGGGCAGAAATGCAAACGAAAAGAAAGTGTGGTAAGCTATCAGTTGCTGAAAAGTGAAAATCATGCATGTAAATTGTATGAAATACAAGGGGGTAAATCTTTGAGCCTATGTTTGAGGATCCAATTAAGGATGCAAGGGAGAACAAAAAAAATATCAGCAGTTAGAGTGGTCAGATCTATTGTTAAATAACCCAAGCATTGTCAGCAGCTAAGAATTCTGTAGGAGAGCCTTTATTTTTCATCTCCTAAGAGATACAGTCTCTCACTGACTGACCAAGCAATAATATGTTGAACAATTTAGTGGTGGAAGAAAACAAGCGCAGGCTAACAACAGATTTCAGAATCAGATTTCTCTCCGAGGCACTTGTCAGTTTGGACTATGATTCTCTGCTGTGCAGACTAGATAGCAGGGAACGTCAGAAACGTGGTGTAGAAAGTGAACCTGTCTTCTCCCATGGGCTTCATTTTACATCCTGACAGTCTCCAGAGCTTTCTATGGGAAGAACAAGGTAAACTGAAAAGTACATGTACAGAGCGAGGCCGGCAACCAGGGCGACATTGGCCCATGGAAGTGACGGCCGCGAGAACCGCTGTCTTGTGCTGTCATCACATTTTACAGGGAGGCAGTGGATTTCCTCCTATAAAAGTGTTAAGAGTTATCATTTTTGTTGTTATCGTTTTTGTTGTTATCGTTGTTGTTGTTGTTGTTGTTGTTGTTGTTGTTGTTGTTTTTCCTAACGCAAACCCTGTCGTACTGCTCGAATCACCTCAGGAGTGTTCACTGGTGCTTGTTCTGATCTGTCGAAGGTGGGGCATCACTTTCTAAGTCCCACATCCACCCTCTCGCTCTCTCTCTCTCTCTCTCTCTCTCTCTCTTCTGACGACAATAATCGCTCAGTCGTGGAACCAGTATGAGTGACGACACCTCCAAAGGGCAGCCTCATGTCAGTCCAGACCTGTTCCCATGAACCTGAACGTCTTCTTGTTCCAAACCGGCAGTCCACAGTCCAGTCCAGACCACTTCCCATGAACCTGACATCTTCTTCTTGTTCCCTGTCACACACCAGCAGTCCACGTCAGTCCATGAACCTGACATCTTCTTGTTCCCTGTCACACCAGCAGTCCGTCAGTCCATGAACCTGACATCTTCTTGTTCCCTGTCACACCAGCAGTCCACGTCAGTCCATGAACCTGACATCTTCTTGTTCCCTGTCACACCAGCAGTCCACGTCAGTCCATGAACCTGACGTCTTCTTGTTCCCTGTCACACCAGCAGTCCACGTCAGTCCATGAACCTGACATCTTCTTGTTCCCTGTCACACCAGCAGTCCACGTCAGTCCATGAACCTGACATCTTCTTGTTCCCTGTCACACCACAGTCTACGTCAGTCCATGAACCTGACGTCTTCTTGTTCCCTGTCACACCAGCAGTCCACGTCAGTCCATGAACCTGACATCTTCTTGTTCCCTGTCACACCAGCAGTCCACGTCAGTCCATGAACCTGACGTCTTCTTGTTCCCTGTCACACCAGCAGTCCACGTCAGTCCATGAACCTAACGTCTTCTTATTCCCTGTCACACCAGCAGTCAACGTCAGTCCATGAACCTGACATCTTTCTTGTTCCCTGTCACACTGGTAGTCCACGTCAGTCCATGAACTTGACGTCTTCTTATTCCCTGTCACACCGGAAGTCCACGTCAGTCCAGACCTGTTCCCATGAACCTGACGCCTTCTTGTTCCCTGTCACACCGGAAGTCCACGTCAGACCAGAACTGTTCCAATGAACCTGACGCCTTCTTTGTTCCCTGTCACACCGGAAGTCCACGTCAGACCAGAACTGTTCCAATGAACCTGACGCCTTCTTCTTCCCCTGTCACACCGGAAGTCCACGTCAGACCAGAACCGTTCCCATGAACCTGACGTCTTCTTGTTCCCTGTCGCACCGGCTCTCCGTCTCTGTGATGACCTCAGCTGTCCTCTGGAGTTCCCCCAGGTACCCCCACAACTTCCGGTGCATCGTCACCCCCATGAGACCAGGTTCTGTCTCTCAGGTCAGCATGAGTGGGCACTATTGAAAGAGATGCTTTTCCGCCTGCTCCACATACCCACACTGTCAGTAAGAGATATATGGCAATCTGCTCAACATGCCCACACTGTCAGTAACATGTATAGGCAAAAATCTGCTCCACATGCCCACATTGTCAGAAAAATGAATGGGCAGTCTGCTCAACATGTCCACACCATCAGTAAAATGTATGGGCAGTCTGCTCCACATACCCACACTGTCTGTAAAAGGTATGGGCGATCTGCTCCACATGCCCACACTGTCAGTAAGAGGTATGGGCAATCTGCTCCACATGCCCACACGTCAGTAAGAGGCATGGGCAATCTGCTTACCATGCCCACACTGCCAGTAAAAGATATGGGCAATCTGCTCCACATGCCCACACTGTCAGTAAAAGGTATGGGCAATCTGTAAATCTGTTCTGTCTCCCTCTTTTCATCCTACAAGCAACAAATCTCCCTGAGCTCTCTCTTCACTGCTCAGCATGTATGTCTGCTGCATAGTTTTCTTCAACATGGGAGCCCAGGCACAAGACTCTAAAATCTTCCCCTTTTTTTAATAGCCCTCTCAAGTGATCCATGTTTCCCTCGACACACTCTCCTAACAAATAAAAATACGAAACCACCAGGAACTTAGGCACAATGCCTACAACCCTTACCCCTGCGAAAAAAAATCCCACCAAATTTCAAACTTTCCAGGAAGAGTGACAAGAAATTCTTCAAAAATTGTGTACGGATGAAAACTATTTACACTGCACCAAGCAGTTTTTTAGGAAGCGAAATACATTGCAAGCAAACAGTGTCAAGAACATCAATCGTTATGCATATAACCAGTTCATGAATTTTCATCAGTGCATGACACGTCAAAATCATATTTAAGAAGTAACAATCCACATGTCATGAAACACTTCACACATGATATTCACATATATTATAAAATTAGAAAACACAAAATTCCACTGATGACACATAAATGGCAGCCATTCATGCACACAATGTCTAGGACATAGCATTGCTTTTCATACAGAAAAGTTCACTGTGCGATAGTGCAGAAACAGTCTCTTTCCATTAATAACAATGGCAAATGTCACTGAATAGAGCTGCTCCAAGTCCTATGGAGTGGACGTCGGTATGGACGACAAACTCCTGCCACACGTCAGGCAGCAGAAGGACGGGATGAGACGTGAGGATCCGCTGGATTTCCTGCAGTTCGTGCTGACACACACTGGTCCAGGTGACGGGTTTCTGGTGGCCTTTACAATTTCACTCACTGACAGGGGTAATAACAGCAGCACAAGCAGGCACGATTTGTCGAAAAACTAAAAAAGCAACACACAAAAAATGACAACAAAATCAACAGTCTTTGACAAAGAGACAAAGCTCCACCTTGGCCCCATTGCCAGCTTTTTGTTAGTTTAGGTTTGCAAACACTTTCACCTGTTCGTTTACTAAAGAACTACATCCACATATGTTTGACACGTGGACAAAGGTGGGACAATCGGCTAATCTGCAACAACATCTTTAGTATCTTTAATATCTCTGAATAACACATCACCCTCTTTTTTAACATTTCTAAGTTTCTCTGGGGTCACATTTAGAGTTGGAATAGTGGGGACAACACGGCGTTCGACAAGTTTATTCGCTTATTTTGTCTGGAAACCACCGTGTCCACCATGTGTAGATGACACACTAGACATATTTCCAACGACCAGGCCTGCCACTAGCAGTCCAAGACACATGCACATATTTCATCTAAAAACCTAGGGTGTAGAAATAATAGTTCTTTTTGCCACAGGAGATTACTCTACACGTCCATCAAATATGCGGCATTGTTGTGTGGTACCATTGCACTGATCATCCCTAACGAAAAAAAAAAACCGCCAGCAGCAGTACAGCCTGTATCTCATAATAATAACGTTCCATTGAAGCCATGAATTGTACCCTTCTCTGGCCTTGACACTTAGCTTTCATCTGCAAGGACATGTTCAGTGTTTGCCTTTGAAACATTGGCTTGATTACTTTGTGTATGAGAACAATCAGCTCGTTCGTGCATTTATGAACCACATGTCCAGCATAAGGGTACATTCTCAACTCTCGCATTCACATTTACACCACGACCATATATTCCACGAGACTGCAAAAGAATACAGGAATTTGTTTGGTTTCCTATTGATGAGAGAGCACTTTTCAGGTTCATCTCGGGGATGATTGAAAACAGAAATTCGAATTGCTTGATTTGAACCCTTATTGTATGGGTATTGACCACGCTATAATAATTATCTCGCGGCTCTGTCTGACACGGAAGAGGAGAGGAAAAAGAACTGACATTGATTCAAACAATTTAAAGTCTGATTTCTGTGCAGAGAGTTTCCCTGGATATGCATGCTTGTGTTGATCCGCGAGTTTACACAAGTCTTCGGTGGTCTTAAGACTTCATTCATGAAGAAAAAACTGTTAAATCTTCGGAAACGCGTTGCAAAATTAATCACGTTAACTGTCAAAATCATAATGATACCCGAAAGATCAATCCATCAATTAAGAAAAAAAAAAAAGTGACCACAAAAAAAAAAAAACAATGCAGCAAATATTGCAGCGCTCATGCCAAGTCAAACCCAGCACGAAATTTCTCACAGAAACCTTTCTCTGTAAATTCAAATTGTACTGGTAATTCTCCTTTCAAATTGTCCCAAGTGATCGACTGTATGAAAGAAAGAGTATAGTACAAGGATAATACACTGCCACGGAAGAGGACAGACACATACAGGGGCCATTTTCCTTTGGCCCTGCACAAGAAGTGACATGCATTTCAAACTTGTATAAAAAGGAGTCAGTCTTATCACGTGACTCCTCAAATGGAGAGTGTTTGGGAATACATGGTTTTGGGGAGGGGAGGAAACATCATGCTGATTATCATCAGCATCAGCATTAACAGTTTTGTTACTATATCAAG
The DNA here is from genome assembly GCA_016801955.1 of Conus betulinus. Classification (NCBI taxonomy): domain Eukaryota; kingdom Metazoa; phylum Mollusca; class Gastropoda; order Neogastropoda; family Conidae; genus Conus; species Conus betulinus. The sequence continues at coordinate 28,836 of JADBJO010010758.1, read as the reverse complement.
TTCAGTTGGTTTTTTTTTTCAACTAAGTTCATATTCTCTCTCTCTCTCTCTCTCTCTCTCTCTCTCTCTCTCTCTCTCTCTCTCTCTCTCTCTCTCTCTCTCACACACACACACACACACACACACACACACACACACACACACACACACACACACACTATTGTAGCTTGTGTTCTCCTCTTTTTTTCAACATATATAACTTTAATTAATTTTCTCTTTTTCTTGCTCTTTCCACTCTCTCTTCACACTGGATCATACAGACATTTATCTCCAGTTAAACCCAGCTTTTGATCCTGTGCCAGGAAACGCTCAAAAATCTTTCATGGTAACAAATGTCAGAAGCAGCAAGAAAAAAAAAAATGAAAATTCATAAATAGTAGTTCATATGTTGAGTCACTGGGGCAAAAAAAAAAATGTCTGTCTATCTATCTATCTATCTATCTATCTATCTATCTATCTATCTCTCTCTCTCTCTCTCTCTCTCTCTCTCTCTCTCTCTCTCTATATATATATATATATATATATATATATATATATATATATATATCATCCCACTATTTCTACAATCTAAGACATAAGAGCAAGCTTTGTTTATAATTTAATATTTCTTGCAGTCATTGCAACACCTAGCTGCTCTGTAAGTTGCTGGAATGGTGTTCGGTACTTATCCTTGGAATTTATTAGTTTATTGTATATATATATATATATATATATATATATATATATATATATATATATATATATATAGATATAGAGAGAGAGAGAGAGAGAGAGAGAGAGAGAGAGAGATAACCCCCCCTTTTTTTAAAATCTTGGCCAAGTCATTACTATAATGACAGAAGAATTGTTAGCCTGCACTTCTTTTCCCCTCTCTACTCATTTGTTTCAGTATTATATTGTTTGGTCAATTAGTGGGAGACTGCATCTCTTAGGAGATCCAAGTAAAGGTTGTTCTGCAAATTTTTAGCCGCTGACAATGCTTGGGTTATTGAACAACAGAGCTGACCACTCAGACTGTTCCATATCTTTTGATCTCCCTTATATCCTTGAATGGATCCTCAAGCATAGGTTCAAAGATTATCCTCTACATTCTATACTGTTTGCATAATGTTTTTAGCATTTCAGAAACTTTGTTCCTCTCCACACTTTCGTTTGGTTTCATTTACTACCCTTCGCTGGCTGCTCTGGGGGTGCTGTTGGGTTGTTTTTTTAACACTTGGTGGTGAGAACACCTCAGAATTATGGACTGTGGTGTTCTCTCTTTGACGCCAGGGGCACAGACACAATCAGTCGTGTCTTCCTGATGAGTCCGATCTAGCGACGACGATAGGCCTCGGAGCAGGCAATAAAATAGGTCTACCGTCGAGAGGGATTACGACGGTTCTCTCATGCAGCTGGTGAAACGTTTTCATATCTATAATATATTTTTTTAATTTCATGTTCCCATTTTTCTTCATCTTCTACCACACTTTTTTTCTTGTTAAAATCTTGGCCAAGTCATTACTACAATGACAGAAGAATTGTTTGCCTACAAAAAATCTTTCACATAAAAAACAATGACGAAAAATGGTGGACAAGGATGTGGTGGAGCGCAAATGGAATCATTCACAATCATATGTTATCACGTGAAAGTAAAAAAAAAAGACAATATCAATTAACTCAACTTTCAATAATGTACTTTCTCTTACACTAATACATCAAGTTCAGAGGGACCAAACAAAAAAAAAAAAAAAAAAAATCTCCATCTTTTGAAAATTGTCACAAAGATTTACATCCGAAAAGAGGGACAAGTTGGAAATTTGACATACGGTTTATCTACATTACCGAAATTTAAAAGAGCATTTGAAACTGTTATAATTCAGAATTGCTGGTATGTTTTGAAATCTTAGTGGACAAGCTAGAGATTAAGAGAACAATACTGAAATGTCGATATCTGCATACATTTAAAAGAGGGAACTTAATACAAGAACCTAACAAAATATGTTACATAGAACAGTTTAAAATATACACACTGGATAGTCCAATCTTGTTGAAAGAAGGTAGTGTTGCAAAGAAGGGAAAGAACCAAAGCTGGGAGAACCACAACAGACAAGAAGAAAAGGAGGAAACCAAAAGGAAATCCTCAAGCAGAACCCCTAATGATAGCTGCTTGCTTACACTGGGGACGGGAATGAACAATAAACGACAAAATAGGACAACTTCCACACGCACACACTCACTCATTCCAGTGTAATAAATGTAAATAAACAACCACAGGCCATCAAAAATGAAATAAAAGAGTACAAATTACGTTACGTATCGCAATGGGAGGGGAGAAAACACAATCTTTCCTTTCTTCCTATTTTTTCTCACCAGGAAGAAACCCTAATGTAAATCCAATGGTTGTAAGTCGTTCGTTATGTTTAGGTTGCAGTGAGGGTCACCAGTTTTAGACTCTTTTGCCTGTTCTTGCGCTAAAGAACATGTATCCACAATGAGATTTTGAGGTCATACACATACTGGTACAGATGTCTGTCTTCCTCTGATAAGACCCTGTCCTGTTCATGACTGAGACAAAAAGGAACATAGGTCCTCGTGCTGGACGATCAAATACTGACTCAAAGGGGGAGAAACCGGTAGCTAAGATAAGAAGATAATGTTGCTTATAGCCCAGCCGACCGCAAAGGGCCATATCAGGGCTGTCACCACGTTAAAAATCAACTGACAAGTCATTCATAAACACAATTCTTTAAAATACATGAAAAAAAAAAATCCGAAAACTGAACACGGCAACTCTATGTGAGCAAAGAACAGAGCAGGAATATACTCTTAGAGTGCCATTAAAACGTTCCCTCATTCCATTGGACTGGGGATGACAGGGGGCGGCGGTAAGGGACTTGACTGACAACAGTCTGTATACCTCTGCCACAAGGTCAGACGACAACTTGCGTACCTTCATCCAAAAGGATCTTGGATGGCCATCCCATGTGGCAGAAGACTGAAAAGAGTGCTTCAGCAACTGTGACTGTGTCAACTTTTTTCACAGGTATGACTGGGGGGGGAGGGGGGGGGGGGGGTAAAGAGTTGCCATCAACAAAGGTGAATGCATATTTGTGACCAGAGGATCAAGTGGGGTGGGGGGGGGTGGGGTAAGGTGTGTGTGTGGGGGGGGGGGGGGGGGGACCAAAAATATCAATGGCTATTCTTTGAAACGGTTCACTGACTACATACTTTTTTCAAGGGGAGCGCAAGGTATTCTAACCCTCGAAAGAGTTTTCTTGACAAATGTCACGAGAGAGACAATAGTTAACGACATCTGATCTGACACTTAGCCAAACTGTCTGCCATATTGCATCATGTGACACTTTCAATGATGAGCAGAAGGCTGCATGTTCAAATCACGTCGGAGTCACCACTGTCAGTCAGACTCTTGTTCATTTAATATCGACAAAACGACCAGCCAGACAGAACAGAAGAGAGTTCCCCCTTTAAATTAAAAACGACACGTTTTATACTACTGTTTAAGTATAAATTCTTTTCACTTTGTTCATACACAATTAATTAGACATGATAATTTTTTTTCAAATCAGATACGTCAACAGGCCCTCAAGGAGTAAAGGAAACTTTTTTCTTTCAAAGTTTGCACTCATGGTGACACACACACACACACACACACACACACACACACACACACACACACACACACACACACACACACACACACACACATTCGTTTCCATAAACAAAGTTTCCTCACAGACCCATGATAATTCTTCCTCTGTTTCCAGTCTCTGTGACCTCTCCCTGACTTACAAAAACCACAAACTGTACCTGTGCCCCCCTCTCAACGAAAAGACTATAGTCCTACTCTAGCCAGGGAGAAAGTTCCTGAACGAGGAGGAAAGTATATTAATCATCATATTAATCTGATCTGAAGAATATCAGTCTTCCTTTTTTATCACTTTTCATTTTCGTCATCATGATTTACCCGACTGTTTCTCGACATGGGTCCCCTGGAGGCCTTCTAGCCAAGCCACACTGTGTCCATGGCGCCATCGTCCTGTCTCTTCTCTCTGCTTCAGTGACCTGTCCTACAAGTAACACATCTCCCTGAGCTCTGCTTCAGTGACCTATCCTACAGGTAACAAATCTCCCTGAGCTCTGCTTCAGTGACCTATCCTACAGGTAGCAAATCTCCCTGAGTCCTAACATCCTTTCCTTTTTTTTCAGTGACCTATCCTACAGGTAACAAATCCCCCTGAGCTCTGCTTCCATCCTACAGGCAACAAATCTCTCCCTGAGCTCCTGACATCCTTCCCTTTTTTTTTCAGTGGCCTACACAAGCGACCCATGTTACCCTTAAACACACTCCCCAACAAATAAATAAACAAACGAAACCACCAGAGACTGGGCACAATTCCTGACACCCATCAACAGCATGTAGAGGGAAATCGAAACCCAGGTCCCGCGAGAGAAAGGCGTGCAGGGGCAAGACTGAGGGACGCTTCTGACAATGAGCAATGAGGATGATAAAGATGACGCTGTCCATCCTGGTCTGACAGGGCTATACTCTACACTCTGTCTACACTAAAGATGCTCCCAGGATTCACCGAAAGGGGGAGAGAATGATGAATCCATCGGTGCTCAACCAATCACGACTGCAAATCCCAAATGACTATGAACATGGACCAAATGGAATATCTATGTGTCTGCGGAAAGCGTTTTCGCTACCATCCATGGCATGAAGATTCACAGAACAAAGATGGGATGTGTGGAGACTCATCTGAACGAGCAGCAGCGCTCTGCATCAGCAGATAAGACGTCGGAAGACCAAGGCCAGATTTTAAACCACAGTGCCAGGATATCCACGCTGTTGGTTCGGATGAGGAATTTGCACAGGCCCTCGATGCCAGGGCCCTGAAATTCAACCTGCCACGAGCAAATGAGACTGACGATTGGGAGAAACTGGATGCAAAAAATCGTCCAAAGACTCGATGCACTGATAGGGAAAAGCACCCTGGAACACAAACTAGCCACATATGGGGACATTGTGTATGTCACATGTAGAGACGCCTATGGAGCAAAACTACCCAAAGAGAAAACACCTCCAAAGAAATCCAGACGCCAAGAAGAGATGGACAAGATCAGGGTCCAAAAGAAAAACCTCAAGAAACAAATGAAGACTGCACTGCCAGCTGAAAAACAAAGGCTTGGAAAAAACTCTGGAAAGACCTGAAAGCAAAACACAGCGCCCTCAGCAAAGCGGAATCTGCGAGGAAGAGGAAGAGCAAAAAGAAGAAGACACAAGAGCGCTTCTTCAGAGACCTCTTCCAGTTTGCCAAAACTCTGTTTGAGCAGCCAAAATCTGGGACACTAAGTGTGGACAAAGGAGTTCTTGAGCAGCATCTGAGGAAAACATACGCTGAATCACAGAGCAAAGCACCACTCGACATTCAAGGTCTGGTGTGGCCAACCAACCCCAAGGAACAGTTCAATGACAAGCCTCCAACGTTGGCGGAAATCAAGAAGGTGGTCGACAAAGCCAGAGCCAAATCATCACCAGGGCCAAACGGAATACCTTACCAGATGTACAAGAAATGTCCCAAGGTGCTGGAGTGGCTCCACAGGCTGCTGCGATCAGCTTGGAGAAATCAGAAGATCAGCGACTAGTGGATGAGGGCAGATAGTGTGTATGTCCCCAAAGAGCAAAACTCAAGTGACATCAGCCAGTTCAGGCCAATATCACTACTGAACGTCGAAGGGAAAATCTTCTTCTCTGTCATGGCAGCAAGGCTGACCAAGTACCTCATGGAAAGCAAGTACTCGGATGTGTCAGTCCAGAAAGGTGGCATCCCAGGTGTGGCTGGCTGTGTAGAACACGCCACAATGATCTGGGACGCAATCCAAAGAGCAAAAACAGAAAAGAGAGACCTGGACGTAGTGTGGCTTGATCTGGCAAACGCATATGGATCTGTACCCCAGGAGATGATACAGTTGGCTCTTAAGATGTACCATGTGCCAAAGAACATCCGCGACATGTTCAAGAAGTACTTCAATGGCTTCTCAATGCGGTTCTCTACCAAGGAGTACATAACACAGATTGGATCAACTAGGAAGTGGGCATTGCAATGGCTGTGCAATTTCCCCAATACTGTTCGTGTTGGCAATGGAAGTCATCTTGAAATCAGCAACAAACAACGCAAGACAAACAGACCTTGGCGATGGATACAAGATGCCCCCTCTTAAGGCCTTCATGGATGACAACAGTGATTTCATCCAGTGAAGACGAGACACGTCATGTGCTGGAGAGGCTGGACGACATAGTTGCCTCATCCAGAATGAAGTTCAAGCCAAAGAAATCACGGAGTCTCTCACTGAGGAAAGGAAAAGTGGCCGAATCTGTGGTCTTCAGTGTTGCCAACCAGGCCATTCCAACAGTCACAGAAGAGCCTATCAAGAGCCTTGGAAGATGGTATGATGATACGCTGAAAGACACACAAAGAGCAAAAGAAACCAAACAGATGTTGGAAGAAGGCTTGGAGGCCATTGACCAGTGTGGGCTCCCTGGCAAATACAAGGTCTGGTGTCTGCAGTTCATGCTGATACCAAAAGCTCCTATGGCCTCTGATGATATACGACATCTGCACCACCAGCATAGTGGAGGCAATGGAATCCAAAATCAACAAGTTCACAAGGAAATGGCTTGGTGTCCCACCCTGTCTGACTGACATAGCGCTATACTGTCGCCAAGCAAAGCTGAAACTACCACTGAAATCCATCCTGGAGGATACAAAGCAGGGAAGATTAGACTCAAAGCATGCTGGAGGACTCAGGAGACAAGCTGGTAAAAGGAATCAAGCCCCAGCTGAAGACAGGCAGAAAATGGAAAGTTCAAGAGGCGATGGATTCTGCAAAAGAAAGTCTCAAGATCAGAGAAATAACAGGACACACACAGACCAACAGACAAGGACTGGGGGTGACCAAAACTGAATGGAGGTCAAAGGCAAAGGAAAAGCCAAAAGAGACTCGATGATTCAGGAGATGAGAAAAGAAGAAGACCAAAAAAAAAAAAAAAAGACTCCAAAAAGCAGTCCAGCAGAGCCAGCAAGGGCAATGGACAACGTGTGAGAATGCACACCAAAGAAGTCTCACTTGGAATGACTTGGCACATGGCCCCTCTCAGGATCAGCTTCATTCTCAGACCTGCATATGACCTTCTGCCCTCAAATGCAAACCTGGTGAAGTGGGGAAAAAAGAGACGATCCTTCATGCCCCCTCTGCCATGAAAAACAAACAGTGGAGCATGTCCTAAGCTCATGTAAAGTAGCCCTGGCTCAAGGAAGGTACACATGGAGGCACAACCAAGTGCTCAAAGAGATTGTACAAGTAGTCTGGGCTAGTACCAACACCACAAAAGGGAAAATCAGGACTCCAAAAGCACCCGCTGCATTCTTCACAGCAGGAGGCAGCCAGTCATGACCAAGAACAACAGTGCCACTCGGAACATGCAGGCAGAGTCTGCTGGACGGGGCAGATGACTGGGAGTGCACTGCAGACCTCCCAGAATGGAAGAGTCACCTAGAGACCATCAGCAAGAGTGGCATGAGACCAGACATAGTAGTCCATTCTCAGTCAACCAAGCAGCTGATCATGATCGAGCTCACGGTGCCATATGAGAACAAAATGGAGGCAGCTCAAATCTACAAGACTGAAAAGTATGCTGATCTGGCGAACAGCCTGAGGAGAGAAGGCTATCAGGTCAAAGTCCTCACTGCAGAAATTGGAGCTTGGGGGGTTGTAGGAACGTCTGCATACAGCCTCATGAAACAGCTCTCAGTTGCTGGGAGGGAAAAAAACAGAGCCCTGAAAGCAATGGCAGAAGCGGCAGAGAGGTGTTCAAGCTGGATCTGGTCAAGAAGGAACAAAAGTGAACTTCATAAGGCTAACTTTCCTACAAATACTAGGTGTGTCCCAGTCGCTCAGTGGTTAGTGCGCGAGTCATTAAGTGGGAAATGAGCATGTCCAGAGGGTCATGGGTTTGAATCCCAGCCATGGCTCGTCCCAAGATGGGAAAAAAGGGGGCAGCAGAGGGACATCCGGAGTTATGAACCGGGTGTGGCCCAACCCCCCTTAGAGTGTCAGGAGATAAGGGCCGAAACACTTGCTTGAAGGGGGTTTCTCTTCTGAGGACTCTCTGCTGCCACGCTCTCCACTAGTTTCTTTCTACCACTCTCTTTGAAAATGTCTTCTGCTGTCAATCAGACCCCAAGATACAGACACCTGCAGTGTGGCAAACCAAGTTGGTGGTGATATGTCTGTGTGGTTCTGGTCTTTTTCATTTGAGCCTGCTGCACACGTAGCTCTGGGAAAGAGCTAACTGGGCCAGAAACATTCGAAAAATGGCTGCCTCTCTAATCACATTCGAAGCCACAACTTTCTAGTCTGCTGAGCTGCCACGCTTGGAACTGAAACACGTGGTATGATTGTTAAGTACATCATGATCTTGGCAGTCTTCACTTATTCATCAGTACAATAGTTCTATCCACACATCTTATGGAAACGATCGAGAGAACAAATTTGGCCTAGGAAATATGTATATTGAGATGTTGTTTTTTTTTCTCTCTCTGTACAAATTATCTTATTTTGCATATTCTTGATTTACATGTTCTGTTGCTTAACCATTTCCGGCTTTATACCATTGAAAAACTCCATTATCTCTTATTCTAAGTGGTTTGCTGAAGTAAGACAAGTAAGGCAGGATGAAACTTTCATAAAAACAGAATGTTTTAAAGTTTTAGTTGGAAGAATTTCTGTCTATTTTGCCTATAAAATTATCCACTGCTTTGTTAAAATACAG
>JADBJO010010758.1:0-12500 GCA_016801955.1 Conus betulinus | reverse complement strand
AAGTTGATGTGGACAGATGATTGATAATGTGGGAAAGTTGATGTGGACAGATGATTGATAATGTGGAAAGTTGATGTGGACAGATGATTGATAATGTGAAAAGTTGATGTGGACAGATGGTTGATAATGTGGAAAGTTGATATGGACAGATGATTGATAATGTGAAAAGTTGATGTGGACAGATGATTGATGATGTGGAAAGTTGATCGGGACAGATGATTGGTATTGCGGATGAATGATGTGAGCAGATGGTTAATAGTGTGGAAAGCTGATGTGGATAGATGATTGATAAAGTGGAAAGTTGATGTGGACAGATGATTGATAATGTGGATAGTTGATGTAAACGAATGATTAGTAATATAGATAGTTGGTGTGGACAGATGATTGATAACGTGGAAAGTTGTTCTGTTAGAAAAAGGTGGGTCAACTAATTCACGCGCGCGCGCGCACGGTAGACGCAGGCGCGCGCGGGTCGCGTGCGCGCTCGCGCGGGGTCGCGTGCGCGCTCGCGCGCCCCCCCCCCCCCCCACCACACACACACACACACACACAAATACATCTCCCTTCCCGTCCCCCACCCCCCCCCCCACCACCCCCCCCTGACCCCCCCCCCCCCCCGCCTATCCCTCTCTCTTTCCAGATAATAAGATAACTATACTGTAGAGGGCATTATGATTTTTCTTTCTGCCAACAGATGGATGTGCCTTGTCATTGTATGAACATGTATTTATGCATGTCATGAGCGTCTTTTGTGTTATGTGATATGACACGCACCCAGTACATGTCCAGCTTTGAAGGGCTAAGTCGATGGGTGATGTTGATATGCCCTGTGAAAGATGATGTAGATGGGAGAATTTGATCGCCCACGCTAACAGAAGAGATTTTGTTTGTATTTCTAATTGTTATCTTTAAAACTATTACGGGTCATAGTGATTTTCAAAATTTCTGTTTGTCTTACTCTGTTGTGGCAGGAGGCAAATATATAGTTTGACAAGCCACGTCTATAAGCTATATAGAGTGAAAATAAGAGGTGATAATGAAGTTAATGTTTAATTTTCATAACCCTTGAATTCTTTGGAAACAGGGATAGCCTTATCCACAGACAAGTTCATTTTTGATCCCATTTTGTCTTTTCTCTCTTATGCTTTTCGGTTTTCCCGCCCCTTCCTGCGTGCCCCCCCCCCCCCCCCCCCCCCCTTCCACTTCACTCCTCTTCTATCGCCGATCCATCGGCCAAGCTTGCAGGTTTTTTTTTTTTGTTTGTTTTGTTTTTCACAGTATTCTTCATTTTAGAACAAAGGAGAGAAAAGGGGCGGGGGGAGAGAGGGAGGAAAGAACACGTACAGTGCATGATCCTCCCCACCTCTACCCAATCCCTTGCTCCACACTTCGTGCATGACAAAGCAGGAGTTTGAACAGGACATTTTTTAGGCGTATCAGCTGAGAGTAGTATGTACATTACATTGAACTCCATAGATACGCGTGCCCGGGTGAGTGCTATTCCACATGCCATCCACATCCAACCGCCCATGTTTTGTTTCGCACGGACGGGCGCACGCGCGTGCGCACGCGCGCTCGCGCACACCCGTGCGGATGTAGGCACTCGCGAGCGCACAGGCTGACATCACCTTTATGCAGACTTTGTTTGTCAATAGGTTGCCCCCCAAGAGGAGTAAACGAACCTTCCATTTATTAGTAATAGTAGTTTTTTTTTTTATTGTCAGGTTTCTTTCTTCTCTCTCTATGATACTCTCTATCGCCTTTACATGTTGAGTATCACGCTTTTCTCCTCCTCCTCCTCCTCCTCCTCCTCCTTGTTCTTGTTCTTGTTCTTTTTTCTTCTTCTTCTTCTTCTTCTTCTTCGTGCCTTCTGCTTGCCTGCGTTGGTCAAACATTTTTTTTTTTTATTCCAATCTACTTTTTAAATATTTTTCTATTCGTACCGTCATCATACTACATATGTCCTGTTGGTATGGTTTTGTGTTATTTAGTGTTTGATTGCTTTCATATTTGTTTTTCGTCAGGATTTGCATTTTCTTTCTATCCTTTCGACTTTTTTTTGTAAGGGATTTCTTTTATTTTTTTTACCTTTGTATGTATGTACCAGGTATAGATGGTATATGCTGAGTTCATATGTTGTCTGTATACATGACAATATAACTGTTTCGCTTCAAGGAATACTATATATTTATAACTGTTTATAACTGTTTTGCTTCAAGGAATACTACATATTTATGTACTCCTCTTCAACACATTGTAAACATGCCCTGTCGTGGAGATTTTAGAATGCTAGTCGTGTCCCTAAGCAAGTACGTGTTGTTCATACTTTTTTCTTTTGCTCTTAAAAACCTTTACAATGGACAGTATAACAATTGCTTCCTTAAAATGCCAGGGACTGGGAGATTCACATAAATGTAGGTGCGTATTCCACTATTTAAAACAAAAAAGTTCTCTATTTATTGTCTGCAAGACACCCACTTTACTAAAAAAAAAAAAAAAAAAAAAAAAAATTACGTAAATGCCGAATGGGGCTACAAATGTTTTTTTTTTTTTTTTTCTCCTTTCGATCCAACTCTAGGGGCGTAGCTATTTATTCTCAAACAATTTTGAGTTTCAGATAAAAGAAAACGTACACCGTGATGAAAAATGGACACTTCATATTGGTGTCTTTTTCTTCATTTGAAAAAGAATTCCTCTTGGTGAACGTGTATGGACCCAATAAAGATGATCCCTTGTTTTACAGCACACTCAACAAGATCATAAAGAGTTATCACAATAACAACATCATTGCTGTGGGGGCGACTGGAATGTCGCGACTGGAATGTCGTCCTAACTTTGACTGTTTAAATATGTACAAGATAACAACCCTAGAGCCAGAGAAACACTGATAAATATGACTGAAGAAATAGGACTTGCTGACATATGGAGAAAAGAGAGCCCTGATTGGAAAAGGTATACCTGGTGAAGACCAACACCACTAAAACAAAGCCGATTAGACTATTTTCTGTTATCATATTATCTTTATTTTGCTTTCGAAAATGCTGATATTTTACCAGGTTATCGGTCTGATCATTCCATAATTACTTTGTGTTTGAAAATTCGGGAAAAAGTGAAAAGTTTAAAAGTTTCTAGAAATTTAATGTGCCTATATTAAAAGCTAATCAATATGTCGATGAAATAAACGAACTAATATGCAGTCGATCTTTCAGCAAAAGAAGACCAGCCAATATACGAATTAGTAAAATTCTGCAAATTCAAGATTCCAGACAAACTAGTTTTAGATTTCCTTTTGATGAAAATTAGAGAAAAATCAATAGCTTACTCGATTAGAAAAAGAAGAAAACAACAGATAAAGAAAACAATCTAATAGAAGATATAGAATCACTAGAAAAGATGGAAAATAAAACAGAAACAGAAATGAAACTACTTCAACAACAAAATCAGGAACTAAGATCACACAGAGAGTAGAAGGTGGAAGGAGTACTCCTAAGGTCCAAGGCAAGATGGGTTGCAGACGGTGAAAAAAATTCTAAGTATTTCTGTAACCTTGAGAAAAGGAATTATATTATATAGTAAACATATTGCAAAACCAGTAACCAAGTATGATGAAGTAATAACCGAACAAAAAAAATATTCTGAATGAAGTTAAAATCTTTTATGAAACTATAAAAAAAGATATAAGAAAAAAGAAACTCAAGACCGTGATATTGAAGATCTTGTAAAAACAACACCCAAATTATCGGAAATGAAAAAAAGAAAGAATTACTGGAAGGAGAAATCACTTAGAGGAAGCAGGCCTAGCCCTAAAAAACATGAAGCACGGAAAAAGCCCAGGCACAGATGGATTCGGCGCCGAATTCTTTAAGGGTTTTTTTTTTTTTTTTTTTTTTTTTGAAACAGTTAGGACCCCTTGTGGTAAGATCCCTTGATGAAGCTTACAAAGATGGAGAACTTTCAACGACGCAAAAAGAAGGGATACTTATATGTGTCCCAAAAGGCGATAAGCCAAAGGAATATGTAAAAAATTGGCGCCCCATCTCTCTTTTAAATGTAGTATACAAGAGAGGTTCTAAATACATTTCCAACAGACTAAAAGACGTCTTGCCTTTACTCATTAGTGAAGATCAAACGGGCTTTATGACCAATCGATACATTGGAGATAATATTAGACTGATTTACGATTTAATGAACTATTTAAACTTTAAAAATTTCCCTGGTTTGTTGTTATGCATTGAATTTGAAAAGCTTTCGATTCCTTAAATTGGAATTTCATGTTTAAGGTACTAAAAGCGTTTGGCTTTGGCGAAAGTATATGCCAGTGGATAAAAACATTTTATAGGGATATTAAATCAACACTTATTGTAAATGGACAGACTGCGTCATGGTTTGAGATAGAACAAGGATGTAGGCAAGGAGATCCCATTTCTCCGTATTTGTTTATACTCAGTGTAGAGATTTAAGCTATAATTATAAAGGAAGAAAAATTGATAAAAGGAATAAAAAAAAAAAAGGTGAAATGGGCCATAAAATAGTTCAGTTTGCTGATGACACTCAGTTATTAAATAGTGGTGAAAGAGTTTCTTTTGAAAGTTCTGTTCATTTTCTCGACACATTTGGCAGAGCGTCAGGTTTACACACGAACAGTGAGAAAACGCAAGCTGTATGGCTCGGGTGTCAAAAGATGTCAAAGACAACATCTGCCCACATTTAAAAATCATATGGAATCCCCCGAAATTTAAAAATACTTGGAATCTGGTTTACACAAGACTTAAAAGAATGTGAAATGATGAACTATAATGACAAATTTTCTGAAATCAAAATGTTATTCAAAATTTGGACTCAAAGAACTATTACACCTGTGGGAAGAGTCGCAGTTTTAAAAGTCATTAGTCCTGTCGAAATTGATACATCTTTGGATTCTCTTGCCTGATCCACCTGACCCCTTTATTCAAAAACTGCAAAAAATGTGCTTCCACTTTGTTTGGAATGGTAAAAAAGATAAGATCAGCAGGACAACAACGATCAAAACGGTAAAAGAAGGTGGTCTAAACATACCTGACATTAGAAAATACATTTATACTTTGAAAATCTCGTGGATAAGAAAAAAATTAACACGACTAATCATAAATGGAAGAATGTTATAAGGAAAACCCCATCCATGTATTGAAAAACCTGAATGTTATGGATCAGCAGTTGCTTGTGTATGTACGAACTCAAATTTATTTTGGACTCATGTTTTCAAGGCTTACAAAGAACTTTACTTATGTGTAGAACTCCAGAATTTGAATGAACTACTGTCGGAACCTGTGTTTTACAATGATAAAATTAAGTAGTAGGTAACGTCACGATCAAACAAAAGAAGCTGATTGAAAAAGGAAAACCTGCAGTAATGCATTTCTTAAAAGAAGACGGAAAATTAATGACATATGAAGAATTCACTACTAACCTTGACTATAACATAAATTTCGTTACTTACAATGGATGGATTTCCTCCATAAAAAGTTACATAAATAAAACTGGGATTGAATTAAACACCACCACTAATAGTAGACTCGATATACCTAAAGCAGTGAACATTATTTTCAAGGCAAGCAGAGGAGTCAAACAATACTATGACATTTTAACTTATGATGAACAGAAACCAAACTGTTGTACAAAATGGGAACGAAAGCTAAATTCTGAAATCCCTTGGAAGAAAGTCTTGGAAGAAAGTCTTTCTCAACATCCACAACATAAACGATATCAAACTCAAATGGTTACAAATCAGAACTGTTCATAGAATTATTGGTACGAACATTATTCTCAATGCTATGGGAATAACAAATACGACGAACGGCACCTTTTGTAATGAAGAAAGAGAGTCAATCGAACATTTGTTTTGGGAATGCAACCATGTACAAACTTTCTGGAAAGCTGTCGGACATTTACTGAATAAAAAATTCAGAAACATCTTCAATGCTAAGATCACTTGTAATATTGTAATTTCGGGGTGGATCGCCATTATAAAACAGACAAAAAACATTTGACTTTATCATAATGTTTGCAAAAATTATATCTGTAAATGTAGATTTGAAAAAACGTACGCCATGTTTTTTCTTGATTCCAAAATCAACTGCACAACAGATTTAAAGTCGAGTTACACAATGCCAGAGTTAATGATAATCAGACAAACTTTGAAGCCTCATGGAACAACTTTACACCAATGTTTTTTCAATCAGATACAGAATAGGCGCCTACCTGTATTATGCTGCTCGTTATAATGATGTGTGTGTGTGTGTGTGTGTGTGTGTGTGTGTGTGTGTGTGTGTGTGTGTATGCATATGTATATATGTATGTATATATACATATGTGTATATTTATGTGCATGTGTGCGTGTCTACAGTGTTAATTCTTGAACAGCAATTCTATACAGATCAGCGATAATTAATTATCAAACCTGGCAGACTGTCCATCGATGCAACATTTTTTTTTCTTTTAAAAACCTTTTTGTGTGTATATGGATCTATGCTTGATTTACCTTTTTTATGTGCTTGTTTTGTTTCTTTACGTCTCTCTAAAAAAAAAATGATGACAACTTTGCGCACTGTCCTCTTTCTGCGCACTTCTAAGCTGTGATATTATTTGATCAAAACACACACACACACACACACACACACACACACACACACACACACTGTTTCGTTCTCGCTTCAGTGAACTCAGAAGACAGAGCAATGCTTCTACGTCTTTACTACATGCTGTCTGATTCACAACTGACACTATACGTTTTACAATGAACACCAATCAGTTAACAATTCACCACTACCTTCGGCACACTGCTGTCAGCTGACTGACTACAGTTAACACACTTTAACACGTTAAGCAGACTAAGCCTGTTAACACACTGTTAACACGTTTACACACACACACACACACACACACACACACACACACACACATACACACACACACACAAAGCGTGAGAGAGAGAGAGAGAGAGAGAGAGAGAGAGAGAGAGAGAGAGTGTGTGTGTGTGTGTGTGTGTGTGTGTGTGTGTGTGCGTTAGGGTGTGTGTGTGTGTGTTGAATTATTGATTAACTAATTCATTCGTTAATCTATTGATTTATTTAGTAACCCACGTATTTATTTTCAAAGCCATGCTGAAGTGATGACCAGGCGCTGTAGAGAGAAGGGTGTGAGAAAGATCCTCCATGTATCTCAGTTCTGACCACGTGTCTGCAGAGTGTGTGTTTCTCATGTTTTTGGTGTAATTAGTGTAGGCCAGCAAGTGTGAATGGACTCGGTATACAACGGGGAATAACTTCTGTTAAGGTAGTAGATTACTTGCGTTTGTATTACTGCTTTGTTTGCATTGAACGTGTTGAAAGAAACAACGATACAACACAACGTGAAGTCAGAATAAAACAAGATGAAACACAATATGAGGCAAGAATGGAACAACAAACCGAGGAACAAACTGAAAGGGGAAAACAAAGGAAATTACAGAAGAGATCCAATTGGCCAAAACAATAAAACAAGATATCAAGCGAAGTGGAGGCCTGAATAAACAACGAACACTAAATCCATGCTTTCCATTTCACCGCGTGACAGGCATATGTGAGACACTCTAGTTGCTCTTCGTATTGGTTTTAAGTGAGCTTGGCGAGAACAATAGGAGACAAAGCATGTGCCTATGTTGCAGCAAGTAGTGTATATTGCTAAGTCGAACTGTGTTGCTGGCTGGCTGCTATTTGCGGGTGTCGGTTTGCATAATGCTTTCGAACTTTTCATTTTGAGGGTGGTCGTGCGTCTCTCTGTTTGCCCATCTGCCTGTTTGTCTGAAAGCTAACTAATAAGGGGAAGATCTATAAAGCTCACGGGGTAATATATCGAACGGACATATCAAAGCAGTGTAATGTTTGGGGTTTCCATATTGGAAAAAAGGGGGGAAATCCATCAGGAGAAAACACACACACAAAAACAAATGCCGGAGTTCACTTAAACTGATGGTTTGGTTTCTGTATTCGAAGTGCGTGCACTATGACTGTGAGCATGATAAAATAAGCAACATAAGTTTTTTTGCTATGTTCCACAGAGCAGAAGACGAAGCCAACGCCACAGAGGTGAACTCTCTCTGTGGGGAAGGGCAGACGTGGATCGCTGGCAGCTGCTACCTGCACCTCACCAGCTTCACCTACCGGGACCATGCATCCCACGTCTGTTGGCAACGTGGGGGGACTTTGGCCAATCTGAACACACACACGGAATGGGAAGAAGTGGAGAAAGTTTCTGAAGCTTCAGGGAAACAAAAGCATTGTCCACATCGGGCTGAAAACGTTCGGGGCTGGAGTTAATGGCATGTCAGTAGGTCATTTCATGTGGGTCATTTAGATTTCAGTGAATCAATAGGTATAAAAAAAAAACAAACAGTGAATACACGCATACCTACATACATACCTACCTGCCTACCAACCTACTACCTACCTACCTACCTACCTACCTACCTGCCTACCTACCTACATACATACATACATACACACATATGACCTTTGTGGTATAGTCTTCCTGGGATTGTCAGCATGTTGGATCAGAACAGGCGCTACTGAATGCACACAACACTCAGCAGCAGTGCAGTATCTCCTCTGGTGGGCTGCCTCATGACGACATGATAGTGACGTATGAACTGTCAGTATCGGGGCTGCAGCGGGACAAACTATAGTGTGGCTGTGGACAGAAACCTGGAATGAGCGGCGTGGCACAAACACCTCTGAGGTGGCAAGGAAAATAAGACAAAGAAGAAGAAAAAAAAAAATAGAAAAAAGGAAAAAAATAAGAAAAAAGAGAAAAGATAGCCAAGTCCTAATGGAGTGAAACTGTCAAGAAGACCGGGACTTCTGCGTATGCAAGCTGATACTCCTGCGGACATCCCCTGCACAGAAAGGCATGGATTAATCCCATCTGCCCAACAAAGGGAGTGGACTTTTGTGTGTATAACCGTTTTTCTTTTTATCCCGCCATTAAGGCAGCCATACTCCAACTTCGGGGAAGGTGCATGCTATGTGTAACGTGCCATCGATACCAACGGCCAAACTGGCATTCTCTTCCGAAAGTTGGTGATGGGATTTTACGTGTGTGCAAGATGTTATGCGTGCGTTCACACACGGAACCTCGGTTATAGTCTCATTCGACGGACTGTATGAGAAATGGAGTCAGAACCAATGTTAACTCCGAGGGAAAAATCGCCCTGTGCCGTAACGGCCCGGCGGAGATTCGATCCCGCAACACCAAGATTACGAGTCCGGCGCTCTACCACTGAGCTATTCCAGCCCTATAAGACTGGGCCAACATTACGCTATTTTGCTCCAGTGATATAACTCCAAGCTGAACACGTTCTGTTTGTGCAGGCGGTGGGTAGGACAAGGACATAGCACTTAACAGTGGTACAGGTAGTGGGTAGGGCTGGGAAATAGCACTTTAACAGTGGTACAGGTAGTGGGTAGGGCTGGGAAATAGCACTTTAACAGTGGTGCAGGTAGTGGGTAGGACTGGGACATAGTACTTTAACAGTGGTGCAGGCGGTGGGCAGCACTGGGACATAGTACTTTAACAGCGGTGCAGATGATAGGTAGGACTAGGACATAGCACTTTAACAGTGGTGCAGATGATGGGTAGGACTAGGACATAGTACTTAACAGTGGTGCAGGCAGTGGGTAGGACTAGGACATAGCACTTTAACAGTGGTGCAGGCAGTGGGTAGGACTAGGACATAGTACTTTAACAGTGGTTCAGGTGGTGGGTAGGACTGGGACATAGCACTTTAACAGTGGTGCAGATGATGGGTAGGGCTAGGGACATAGTACTTAAACAGTGGTTCAGGCAGTGGGTAGAACTAGGACATAGCACTTTAACAGTGGTGCAGGCGGTGGGGTAGCACTGGGACATAGTACTTTAACAGTGGTGAAGGCGGTGGGTAGGACTAGGACATAGCACTTTCACAGTGGTTCGAGTAGTGGGTAGGACCAGGACATAGTACTTTAACAGTGGTGCAGGAGGTGGGTAGGGCTGGGACATAGTACTTTAACAGTGGTGCAGGCAGTGGGTAGGGCTGGGACATAGTACTTTAACAGTGATTCAGGCAGTTGGTAGGACTAGGACATAGTACTTTAACAGTGGTTCAGGTGGTGGGTAGGACTAGGACATAGTACTTTAACAGTGGTGCGGGCGGTGGGTAGGACTAGAACATAGCACTTTAACAGTGGTGCAGGCAGTGGGTAGGACTGGGACATAGCAATTTAACAGTGGTGCAGGCAGTGGGTAGGGCTGGGACATAATACTTTAACAGTGGTGCAGGCAGTTGGTAGGGCTGGGACATAGTACTTTAACAGTGGTGCAGGTGGTGGGTAGGACTGGGACATAGCACTTTAACAGTGGTGCAGATGATAGGTAGGACTAGGACATAGCACTTTGACAGTGGTGCAGATGATAGGTAGGACCAGGTCATAGAACTTTGACAGTGGTGCAGATGATGGATAGGACTATGACATAGTACTTTAACAGTGGTGCAGGTGGTGGGCAGCACTGGGACATAGTACTTTAACAGTGGTGCAGGTGGTGGGCAGCACTGGGACATAGCACTTTAACAGTGGTGCAGGCAGTGTGTGGGGCTGGTACATAGTACTTTAACAGTGGTGCAGACAGTGTGTGGGGCTGGGACATAGTACTTTAACAGTGGTGCAGGTAGTGTGTAGGGCTGGGACATAGCACTTAAGCAGTGAAAGGGGTTGCTGGAAAGGGACCAGAGTAGTATCATAGGTAGGCATCAGGCACTATGGGGGTGAGGATGGAATGTAAGGAATGTATGACGTCATCAGAAGTGACATCAGCGAAAATAACCTCATACGGGAAGTTACATCACCCAAAAACGAGGTGACATAGGGAATTGACATCATCCCAGAAGTGTCAAAGGAGTGACATCACATGATCTAACTCACAGGAAGTGACATCACTCGGAAATGGCGTCATCTTACAGGAAATGACCTCATCCCGGAACGTCATCACCCAGGAAGTACAATCTCGTGCAGAGTGTTGTGATCTTAAAGCGGAAATGGCGCGTGAAACGGCCTTAACATTTTTCTTTTTTTTTACTACGCAGTTTGAGTATCGTTTTGTAAGGGGCAATCACTCCCGAGTCACCCAATCCGTCGAGTGTGAGGGGAAAGAGGGTGGCTTACAAAATCAGTCAAGGGTATAAGTAAAAGCAACTCGAGCGTGGCTCAGATGGGAAGGGTTACTGAGTAGGTCACACTAGGGACAGTCCATTTGGTGTCGGGGAAAGGGTCTTGTTTGTTTTTATTCCATCCCCCTCAAGATGGATGTTTGCTGGACACACCCTTTTACTTGCATCATAGTGGGTCCTACTGGCCCTGGGAAAACTCATTTTGTAAACATTTTAAAAAGGTGTATCAAGTCAAGTCAAGTCAAGTAAACTTTATTATCTCAATTTGAGAAATTAATTTGTGGTCGCACACATTCACAGCAAATAAACAATAATTTTGTCACATTACCCATTTTCTCACATATGACATACATTCATATAAAGGAATTTTGATTTCAATTAACATTTCATCAGTTCATAAAAATCAATGGACAGGGGAAATAAATCTTTGTTTAAATCAGAAATGATGGTACCAATACCTGAAGAAATAATGTAGTGTTTTGGTGAATGACAACCTTCATATAACGATCTGACACTGGTGACGTTTACGGAAGGCTAACCAGGTATAGACGCGAGAAAAGGAGACTGTAGACATTTCATGATCATTGATGATTTAATGAATGAAACAGTCGGTCGCGTTACGAAGTTGTTTATGAAACTTAATCATCATCATCATGTGAGCGTAATGTACATTATCCAAAATTTATTTTTCGAAACAGAAGGAATAAAGAACGATCAGTTTGAACGCCCACTACATGGTCGTATTCAAAAATCCTAGAGACACGTCGCAGATAACGCATATTGTGAAACAAATGTTTCTGGGGAATTTTAGATATATCCAAGAAGCATTTAAAAGTGTGATGTCCAAGGTGCCACATAAGTGCACCGCTCCCAAAATAAACAATGTATTGTTATTATATCCTTGATTTCCAGACTTTACTATTTTTTTGCTTTGTCTTACATCATGCTTGTTTTTCTTTGTACATTTGGTCTTTGTTATGTTCAACTGGAGGAAATCCTTTTTTGAATGAGATGCTGTTTTCCCTTTGTGAGAGAGATGGTGAGCTTTTGTTGTCACTTAGGGGACTGGTGATTTTGTCTGTATTTAGCTGCCTGTATTTCAGTTGGATATTGTGTCGATTGCTAGGGATGGGTGTTTCTGCCTATATTTGTGTGTTTCTGCACTTATAAAGATATAACATGAGGAACATGTAAGGTTTTGTTCAATGAACTGCTGAGGCCTAGCAGATCAAAAACAAAAGAGGAGGGTTGTGTTTCACTAATTAGGAGAAATGGCGTTTTCAGT
>JADBJO010010757.1:79093-81593 GCA_016801955.1 Conus betulinus | reverse complement strand
CAAAAACAATGCAACTACGTGATGTTCATCTTTGGCAACTGGTCAGAGCAAAGAATTGACGTCAACTCTTTGCTCTGACCAGTTGCCGAAGATGGACATCACGTAGTTGTGTGTGTGTTTTTTATCTTGCTCTTGAAAAAGGCCACGTGGCCGAAAATTAGAAGAGTGGCATTGTGATTTTCCATAAAATGAAAGTTTTTGATAAAATGCTTCAAAACCATGGACAATACACTAGTCAAGTGTCGTTTGAAGTAAGTCATATTCACTCTCTGCTTCTGTCTAAGCTTCCGTACCTTTTGCACCCACCCAGCTTGCCATCCTTCCCAACGGTATTATTTCCAAACCGTTATTCTGGCTGCTTACACGCACAGAGCTATTCCTACTGTACCCTCCGATATCTCTTGCCATCCTTCCCAACGGTATTACTTCCAAACCGTTATTCTGGCTGCTTACACGCACAGAGTTTTCCTACTGTAACCTCCGATGTCAACCCATACCAGTCTGAAGCAGCCTACCAAATAACCTGGTTCACGTCATACTGTACGATTCATCACAGGACATTCGCCACACAACTGGCGATGCTTCTGACATCAGCAGAGAGTCGTTCCCATTTTAGATATGAAAGAGAACAAATCCCACATGTAACACCTTAAATTATGAATCAGAGGAGAAGAAGAAGAAGATGATGATGATGATGATGATGATGATGATGATGATGATGATGATGATGATGATGATGATGAAGAAGAAGAAGAAGAAGAAGAAGAAGAAGAAGAAGAAGAAACACTCGTTACGAATGTAAACTGTACCAATCTGCATGAGATATATTTGTATAGACAGACTCTAGTTCTTTTGAGGCCAATGGAGATGGATGTCAATCCCAATCAAAATTCAAAAGAAAACCTTGCCACAAGTGAACTGTTAAGTTCAATGCAAACAAATCCTGTTTTTGTGGCCAGAAAGAGCAGCTGGATTCCTGTCTGTTGTGGAAAAGAACAGAAAGTAAGTTGGTCCTCCAGCAATCGCGATTCAAGTCTCTGAGAAAGAAAGAAAAAATCCTATTCCGCCTTCCTCTCTCTCTCTCTCTCTCTCTCTCTCTCTCTCTCTCTCTCTCTCTCTCTCTCTCTCTCTCTCTCTCAAATAGAGACGTGTACCATCCCACCCATCAGTTGCATCTCTTCTGTCTGTCCATCTGTCATTCTGTTTATCAGACTGACTGACTGATGGACTGACTGACTCTCTCTCTCCCTCTCAATCAAAAAAAAATGTTGGTCCCTAGAAATGTGACAATGTGTATCTTTTGTGCACTGAAAACTAGACATGAACCTATCAACGGAAACTAGATATATGAATATGTGTTGTGATTGGTTTCAAATGCAAGTGAAAATATTTTTGTTTTATCTTGGCTTGTTTCCTTGAACTTTTTCCCTAGCAATTGTTTGCTTGTGTGCTTCTGAAAAAAGTGACTTCCTTTTGTTGATGACCGTACTCATTTTTATTTCATTTCTCAGCAACCTGTACCCATTGTATACAGGTCGGTGGCCTTACAATAAAAACTTCAGTTTTCTCTCTCTCTCTCTCTCTCTCTCTCTCTCTCTCTCTCTCTCTCTCTCTCTCTCTCTCTCTCTCTCTCTCATCACCAGACCATTTTCAATCAATACATATTTTCCTTGCAAATCTGGAAATGAAGAGTCCTGCTGCTGACGACATTTTTAACCGAGTGGTCCTCACCTTCAAGGCCATGCCCTCTACTGCCGCCTGTCAGGTATAATGTGCCCAGTGGTCCTCACCTTCAGGCCATGCCCTCTACTGCCGCCTGTCAGGTATAATGTGCCCAGTGGTCCTCACCTTCACCTTCAAGGTATAATGTGCCCTCAGTGGTCCTCACTCAACTGCCCTGTCAGGTATAATGTGCCGAGTGGTCCTCACCTTCAAGGCCATGCCCTCTACTGCTGCCTGTCAGGTATAATGTGCCCAGTGGTCCTCACCTTCAAGGCTATGCCCTCTACTGCCGCCTGTCAGGTATAATGTGCCGAGTGGTCCTCACCTTCAAGGCCATGCCCTCTACTACTGCCTGTCAGTATAATGTGCCCAGTGGTCCTCACCTTCAAGGCCATGCCCTCTACTGCCGCCTGTCAGGTATAATGTGCCCAGTGGTCCTCACCTTCAAGGCCATGTCCTCTACTGCCGCCTGTCAGGTATATAATGTGCTGGTGGTCCTCACCTTCAAGGCTATATCCTCTACTGCCGCCTGTCAGGTATAATGTGCCGAGTGGTCCTCACCTTCAAGGCCATGCCCTCATGCCCTACTGCCGCCTGTCAGGTATAATGTGCCGAGTGGTCCTCACCTTCAAGGCCATGCCCTCTACTGCCGCCTGTCAGGTATAATGTGCCGAGTGGTCCTCACCTTCAAGGCCATGCCCTCTACTGCCGCCTGTCAGGTATAATGTGTCGCCAACTCCGACGTTTCCGCTAACAGAGGGGGTCTCTATTCCGGTGC
>JADBJO010010757.1:67295-77865 GCA_016801955.1 Conus betulinus | reverse complement strand
ATTAACTTTAGGGGGAGTAGTTCTGGGCCGGTCCCAGAAGTACTCCCCTTGCATATCTCCTTCATTAATGTGCTTAGGATATTTATTTAATGGCCATAAACTGATATATGACATTCTATCCGAATCATCTTTGGAATCTAGAATGAATCAACCTAAGGGAGAGTCTTTCTGCCCCCCCCCCCCCCCACCCCAATGCATATCGCCTTTATTAATGTGTTCAATGTTGTTATTACTGATCATAATTCATACATGGACATTCTATGTGAATCATTATTAAAAAAAAAGTAGTCTGAATCAATTTTGAGAGTATTTCTGGGCAGGTCCCAGAAGCACCCCCATTGCATATGTCCTTTATTTATGTGTTCGGAATTGTTATTTATTGTTGTTGTTGTTGTGTTGTTGTTGTTGTTGTTGTCGTACCCTGGCTAAAAGACTCCAGGGATCATCTCGAACAGCCGAAGTACTTGAACACTATGGTACAAATGCATCAGCTGGGATGAGACACATTACGTGTGTGATTTTTGATTACCCCGCCACGTGGGCAGCCACACTCCGACTCAGGGGAGTTCTTTATTGGTCAAAAGCACATACTTAACGTTCTCTCTGTTGCAGAAATTGTTATCTTGATTTGTTACTTTTTTCATTGATTGTTTTTTAGACAGTGAGTTGCGATGGGGGGAAGAGAAAGACGGACGGGAACTTGCTTTTTTTGTTTTTTTTGTTTTTTTTTTTTTTTTTGTGTTTCTTTTTTTTTTTTTGGTTTTTTTGTACATATACATGTTTCGCTATATTTGTAAAATTCCTCACTTCGTGAAATGAGTAAGACTTTGCTCAATTTACGAAATCGGCAGAAAATCTGCCTATTTTTGTGAAATAAGCAAACCCTATGCATATTTCATGAAATGAGCAAATGAGCAAAAGCAGCTTTTTTTTTTGTGTGTGTTTGTGTTTTGTGTGTGTGTGTGTGTGTGTGTGTGTGTGTGTGTTTAAAAGTAAAATAAGGACACACAAAAAAAAAAAAATTGAAAAAAAAAACTATTTGAACTCTGTGTGTGTGTGTGTGTGTGTGTGTGTGTGTGTGTGTGTGTGTGTGTGTGTGTGTGTGTGTGTGTGTGTGTGTGTGTGCGTGCGTGTGAGTGCGCGTGTGCGCGCGTATGTGTACATGTATGTGTGCGCGTGTGTGTGTGTGTGTGTGTGTGTGTGTGTGTGTGTGTGTGTGTGTGTGTGTGTGTGTGTGTGTGTGTGTGTGTGTGTGTGTGTGTGTGTGTGTGTGTGTGTGTCTGAGAGAGAGAGAGAGAGAGAGAGAGAGAGAGAGAGAGAGAGAGAGAGAGAGAGAGAGAGAGAGTTTCTGAATCTGAATTACCTCCTTGTCCTTTGATGCCTATTCAGCCTCACTGCTGAAGCCTTTAAACTGACCGAGCTGTCATCACATGGACAGCCAGCAACATGTTAAAGACGGACTGGGCAAAGAAATATGAAGAAAGAGATATCCAAATTCTTAAAGACAACAGATCCAAAACGACTACACCAAGGGAGTTGTACTACATAAGAAGTGAGTTCGGCCTTCAAGTTTTTTTTTTTTTTTCGTTACTGAGTTAGTAGGCATCTTGGAGGAGGATTTCAGATCCCTCATTGATCCAAACGATGAAGGACTTCCAGATGGAAATGGTGAGGGACACGGGGATGGCGAGGGACATAGTGATGGTGAGGGACATGGTGATGATACTACTACTACTACTACTACTACTACTACTGCTGCTGCTGCTGCTGCTGCTGCTGCTGCTGCTGCTGCTGCTGCTGCTACTACTACTACTACTACTACTACTACTACTACAAACAGTGGTAGCAGCAATGACAAGTGCAACAACAGGAGTGGTTGTAACAACGACAATAATAACTTCAGCTGCGGCAGCAGTGACAGTAACAACGACAACAACATCGACAACAACATAGGGTATGTGGTGCAGGTGCAGTGTACTGCAGTGCAGTGCAGTGTAGTGTAGTGTAGTGTAGTGTAGTGTAGTGTAGTGTAGTAGTGTAGTGTAGTGTAGTGTAGTAGCAGTGTAGTGCAGTGTAGTGTAGTGTAGCAGTGCAGTGTAGTGTAGTAGTGTAGTGTAGTGTAGTGTAGTGTAGTGTGTAGTGTAGTGTAGTGTAGTGTAGTGTAGTGTAGTGTAGTGCAGTGCAGTGCAGTGTAGTGTAGTGTAGTGTAGTGTAGTGTGTGTAGTGTAGTGTAGTGTAGTGTAGTGTAGTGTAGTGTGTAGTGTAGCACAGAGCAGTAGTGTAGTGTAGCAGTAGCACAGCGCAGTACAGCAGCAGCGCAGTGTAGAACAGTGGGATGCAGTGCAGTGTAGTGTGGTGTGTAGCGTCGCGTCGGGTCGGGTCGGGTCGGGTCGGGTCGGGTTGATTCAGACTATAGTTCAATGTTGATTCAGATAGAATGTCCATGTGTAAATAGCACCTTGAACATATTAATAAAGGAGATATGCAAGGGGGGTACTTCTGGGACCGGCCCAGAACTACTCCCCCTAAAACTAATTTAGACTGTATTTCAATGTTGATTCAGATAGAATGTCCATGAGTGAGTTTATGACCTTTAAATAACAACCCTCAACACATTAATAAAGGAGATATGCAAGCGGGGTACTTCTGGGGACGGCCCAGAAGTACTCCCCCTAAAGTTGATTCACACTATATTTCAATGTTCATTTAGGTAGAATGTCAATGTATGAGTTTTATAACAGTATATAAGAACCCTGAGCACATTAATAAAAGGAAATGCGCAAGGGGAGTACTTGGGACCGGCCCAGAAGTACTCCCCCTAAAGTTGATTTAGACTATATGTGACATGTCAATGACATCTGCGGTCAAAGGGAAGCAACCTCACGTATTAGTTCCCAGAGTTGGCAACTAGACACAGGGGTGTTATTTCCCTTCCGGAAGTGATCCGGTTTTTTTTTTCTACTTTCGGATTGGGTCTAGTTAGGGCTCTTCGTTCTAGCCTTTAGTAGTTTATTATTAGTTTATTAGAGATATTGATAATAAAGAGTAAGAGTAGTACAAAAATATTGTGAGTAAAGAGTAAGTACAAAATATTTCAAACCTAAAAGGAAGCTACCATTCTGGGTGAGAGTTGCTAGCGATTGGCTCCTTCAAGAGAATTACATCACCGGTGCCAGACGCGTCTCCTGAAGTTTGGCGCGAGTCAGAAGGCTCCTGACCCCCCTCAGATCAAGACGCACATCATTATCCCAGTCTGTCTGCTGCCTCCAGATAGCTCGGTGGGTTTTTTGTTTTAGATCGGGAATCTTCGAGAGGGAAAATTTGAAATGAATTGGGCAAACATCAGATTTCGACTCGCCATTTATTTAGTTAGGGATGTAGGGTTTCTTATCATTGTATGACCTCATCACCTATGCCCCAACAACAACATTTGGGCAATAAAGAACTGGAAGTTGAAGTTCTCTCATGTTGTCATTTGAACGAGAGATGTATAAGGGATAGTCACAAGCCTTGAGACAGAGAGAAAGTGACACAGCCTGCCCCCTCCACTCTTTAAGATTTGGCGCTGCGAGCAGGATGGTGATGGGGACAAAAAGAAATAAAAAAAAATTCAGACTAGATAAACCCACCGAGGCTAGAAAGATGACCCGGGCCCCGATGACCGAGACGGGAGAAGCCATAAGGAGGGCCGCGATGACGCTGGGGCTTGCAGACCTTAGGGAGGACCAGACTGCTGGGCAAGGACCATCAGCCCTGGGCAAGACAGCACACCGGCAGCCCAAGACGAGGCAGCCCCATCAGCCAGTGGTGATATACTTTTGGGTTGTTTATGCAAATTCAAATTGCTGAGGCAGCTGAGAGACAGAGGTTCGATTGGGCATTGTTACTCGTGCGTGATCGGGTAACAAGGATGAACGGGGAATCGACAGGAACAACTTAGTTCTTCCACAAAAGAGATGCTTCAAATGAATTTTTTGTGGAACATTGATTTTTGAATTTTTTTTTTTTCATGAGCACGAAAGATGTATGCCTGAGTGACATTTCTAAAGGAGGCAAATTTTGACCTTATGATTTTTTTTAAAAAAAAAATTTCAGTTGAAAATCCTTTGTTCGCATAACTTGAGGTACAGATGTGTGACAGTCCTTAGCGATTGAGTCTGTTGGTTAGTACACTTCATTGTTGTTTTTTTTTTTCTAGCCCCATAGTGCTCTCAAAGTCGGGGAGCAGTTGGATGCTATTGGCTGCATGGTTTTTGGTTTGGTTGTTTTTTTTTTGTTTTGGAAATGTTCTGTTCATTTTCCCTTCTTTTATGACAGTGTTGGGTATTTTTTGTGGGGTTGTTGTTGTTTGTAACATTCCAAGTATTCGGGTGTTGTACGTTGGTAGTATAAAAAAAAAAAAAAAAAAAAGTAGTTGTCAAGATGTCGCAAGAGCGTGAAAGCGCATCTGCATCCCCAACGATGCCTAACTTACAGGCAGAAGTTGGAAGATCCCCAGGACTGGGGAGAGGGATGATGATTGGTGGTGGTCTTGGGGGGATGAGGAACCACAGCCCAGGCCATATGAGCGGGTTAGTGGAGGAGGTCGAGAGCCTACGCAGGCAATTAGAGGAAATGAGCTCTCGGCCGCAGAAGGTTGTGGTGACTGGGCCCCAACAAAAAAAAGTTAGGAAATTCCATGGGACCAGTTAGTAGCCGTACAGCGGGTATTTGGGCAGTAGGGAGTCAGCTTTCAGAGTTAGAGGGCCCAAGAGGAGCTGAGACAGGAAAACATGAGCTTGAGGAGAGAGTTAGAGGCCCTGAAGCAAAAGGGGAGGAGACCGCAAGATGAGGAGAACAGGAACAGGCAAGGGGTGCTGGCAGGGGGTCAGTAGTGTGTTATTTGTGTAGGAAGCCAGGCCACATCCAGTGATTCTGTAGGGGAAAACAGGGATCAGGGTTTAAACGGGGAACCATCAGTGTAGGGAGCCGTAATACTGATGGAACCCAGCGTGGCTCATCACTGCTGTCCAGGACCCGTGGGTGAGCGGCCTACCATCAAGGTAGAAATAGGTGGTGTAGAACCAGAGGCGCTTTGGGACACAGGCTCGCAAGTCACCATCATGAGTGACTGCCTATATCATAAGTACTTTTCAGGGGATTCACCGCTAGTTAAGGATGTCCAGTTAGTTAAGTTAGTGGCTGCCAATGGTTAGAGGTGCCATACATAGGGTACACTGTCATGGACGTCAAGATAGGGAAGCGGGTCATTCCAGCCAGGGGAATCCTCGTACGGAAAGACAAAGGTGGCCAAGGTCAGGAGCTCATGGAGTCGGCTCATCACTCCTCCTGGGTATGAACGTCATCCGGGAAGTGAGGGGGGATCCAGAGGTGGTGGCTGACCTGGAAGATAAGTCCTATCAAGCAAGCTTGGTCCGAGCCCCAGCAGGCGGAATCCATCTTCCAGCGAGGTCAATCACCAGCGTGACTGTTCCCGGAGGGGGAGGAAGCGAGGTCAGCAGGGTCAGAAGGAGTCAGAGTACATCATAGAACCACTGAAAGAGCAGACTGACGGCAAATTCTTGGTTGCCCAGACAGTGGTGGCAGGAGAGGGACCGTGGACCATCCCCTGTGGTGAACATCGGGGAAGAGGATATCATGATAGCTGGTAGGACTCCGTTAGGCATAGTCATGAGGTAGGGCATGTTGTGATGTCAGAGGTTGGGTTCAAGGAAGGTAAGGGTCAGTTAGTTGTCCAGTGTAATAGAGTAGGAGTAGCTAGTCAGGCTAAGTCTCAGGCACAGATAGACCTGTCCCAAGTAGAGTGCTCTGCCTCGGAGCGGATACAACTGAGGCAACTCCTGGAGGAGTTTGCTGACACCTTGACCAATGACGAATTCGATGTGGGCCACACCGACCGGGTGAAACATAAGATTCTGGTAGAGGATGACACCCCCGTGGTGCAAGCCTACCGGAGGATTCCGCCCACTCAACTGGGGAGAGGTGAAGCAGCACCTTCAAGAAACTCTGGAGAAAGAGATCTTCCGACCGAGCAGCAGCCCATATGCTTCACCGATCGTCCTGGTCAGAAAGAAGAACGGAGAGCCTGGGATGTGTGTGGATTACCGCAAGCTGAATGCGAAGACCAGGCGAGACGCTTTCCCCCTACCCCGCATCGACGAATCCCTGGATGCCTTACAAGGGGCTCGTTACTTTCTCCACGATGGATTTGGCTTCAGGATACCACCAGGTTGAAGTGGAGGAAGAGGACAAAGACAAGACGGCCTTTACAACACCATTTGGCCTCTTTGAGTTCAATCGGATGCCTTTTTGGGCTGTGCTCAGCACCCTCGACGTTCCAACGGCTCATGACTTCAGGAATGAGCGACCTCCTTTTCCAGTCTTGCTCGTCTATTTGGATGACATTCTAGTATTCAGCAGGGCCTTTCAAGAACACCTGGAGCGACTGAGGATCGTTCTGACACGTCTGCGGGAGATGGGCCTGAAGTTGAACCCAGAGAAGTGCAAGTTTGGACAGAGGTCAGTCCAATACTTGGGTTACTCCATCTCGGCAGATGGAATCGAAACAGAACAGGACAAGATCAAAGCAGTCGCTGAGTGGCCCATTCCGGAGACACTGAAGGACCTGCGAGCATATTTGGGTTTTGCTTCATATTATCGAAGGTTTGTGGCGGGGTTTGCCCGCATTGCGGGCCCACTACATGCATGCGTAGGAAAGGTCTATGAAGCGAACAAGTCCAAGCCAGCAGGGAAGACAGCTAGACTAGGTGGAGCGTGGACCCATGAGTGTCAACGGGCATTTGAAAATTTGAAGGCAGTGTTGACATCTGCTCCTGTCCTGGGATACGCAGACTACAGCCTCCCTTTCATCGTGGAAACAGATGCCAGTCTGAAGGGGTTGGGCGCTGTGCTGTCACAAGTCCAGGATGGGCAACGGAGCCAGTCGCACGCTACGTCCTACCGAGAAAAACATGGACAACTACAGTTCAATGAAGCTGGAGCTACTGGCATTAAAGTGGGCTGTCACCGAGAGTTTCCGGGATACTTGATAGGTGCCAAGTTCGTCGTCTACACCGACAACCCCCCCCTCAGCTACCTCAAGACATCCAAGTTGGGGGCGGTGGAGCAGCGCTGGGCAGCTCAACTGGCAATTTTCGATTTTTCGACATCAAGTATCGCTCCGGAAAGTCAAACGTGAATGCGGATATGCTCAGCAGGTATCCGTTGGAAGCCACAGGGGAGGATCAGGAGGAGTTAGTAGCCGCTATGTCTGTCACGGCTACTCCCATGCCTTGCAGTAGTAGCCAGGCAAGAAGGACGGGTCGTGGCACACATATAGTGCACATCCACATCCCAAGCTACACCTGACTCAACAGATGAAGACAGACAGGGACGAGGAGGGGGTTGCAGAGAAAGGAAGGGTGACCCAGGCGCAGCACAGCAGACCCTACACTCCTACGATCTAAAGGAGCTGCAGAAGTTCCAAGACAAAGATCCAGCCATTCGACCAGTACTGGATGCGTGGAGAAAACAAACGTCGACCCCCTGGGCCAGAAATGAGGAGTCATGGAGCGGCGTGTGGCACACTGTTCCACCAGTGGGACAGACTCTGTCTGGAAACAAGACCTCCTGTACCGGAAGATCCAGGATCCTGCTACCCGACAGACTTGTTTCCAGTTAGTCCTTCCAGAAAAGCTGAGGAGACCAGCCTCGAAACTGTACATGCAACAGGGCACCAAGGTACAGAGCGTTGCGTACGCTTACTGCAAAAGGGTGCTACTTGTCAGGGCATGCATGCTATGGTGGAGAAGTGGGTGAAGGGATGCGAGCGCTGCAACATTGCCAAAATGCCCCCGGGCCGAGTCACCACCCCCATGGGACATCTCAGAGCAACCAAGCCGCTAGAAGTGGTGGCGATGGATTTCACGCTGCTGGAGAAGTCGTCCGACGGCAGAGAGAACGTCTTGGTCCTGACAGATGTATTCACCAAGTACACCATGGCCATCCCGACGAGAGACCAGAAGGCAACAACTGTCGCAAGAATCTTGGTGAGGGAATGGTTCCAAAAGTTTGGGGTGCCCCTCCAGCTTCACTCTGATCAAGGCCGAAATTTTGAGGGTGAAGTGATCCGAGAGCTTTGTGCAATCTATGGGATCAAGAAGTCCCACACCACCGCCTACCATCCCCAGGGAAATGCACAATGTGAACGTTCCAACAGAACACTGCATAACCTGCTCCAGACGCTGCCAGAACACCAGAAGAGGCGTTGGCCTGAATACCTTCCAGAATTGGTGTTCATGTACAACGTCACGCCCCACTCATCCACCAAGTTTTTTCGCCATACCTCCTCCCTGTTTGGCCAGGAACCAAAGCTGCCTGTGGACTTCTTGCTGGGAATCAAGCTGGAGGATGAAGCGACCCCGGTAACAACCTCGGAATGGGTAACCGTTCACCGAGAGAGGTTGCAGCAGGCACATCAGCTGGCAAACCAACATCTACAACAAGTGGCAAGGTCAAGCAAGGTAAGGCATGACTCCCAGGTGAAAATCTCTCCCTTGAGGCTGGGACAAGAGGTGCTGATCCGAGAGCACCACACTGGGTGGTCTAAGATTCAGGATGCGTGGAAGGCAGAGATTTTCAAGGTCATTGGACTCCAAGTCAAGACGGAGCACCCTACATGGTAGAATCCAAGGTGACAGGAGTGAAGCGCTGTGTGCATCGGTCAGAACTGAGATATATCAGAGCCCGAGATACAATGATGATGCTCCAGCTCTTCAACTGCCCTTGCTTCGCCGGCAGAGGCCGTGGGAAAGCTCCGACTCAGACAACTCGGAGGATGAGGAGACGTGGCCAAGGAGATCAAGAAGGGCGAATGCTGGGGTGCATTTAAACCCTTATAGATTACCTCAGGTGGTCAAACATTGATGTATTGTTGTTTCATAGTTGATTTTCCAGGGATTTCTGGTAGCAACTAAAACCTTGTGTTTTGGTAATGAGGACCTATGGTTTTGCGTTCTCTGAGTGCGGTTTGGTTGCTAGGTGAGTGTAGTCCCTGGTGAGGGGATCTGTTTATGCAGTGTGCATTGGTATTGGGGTGTCGTGCCCGTAATCACCAGGTTTGTTGGCGTGGTGTTCAGGGTGGTGCAGACAGTTGGTATTTATATGTTTGTTGTTTGGTTGGCGTAGGATTGTGTCCTCAGGAGGACATTGCACAGTCGGGGAGAGTGTGACATGTCAATGACATCTGCGGTCAAAGGGAAGCAACCTCACATATTAGTTCCCGGAGTTGGCAACTAGACACAGGGGTGTTATTTCCCTTCCGGAAGTGACCCGGTTTGTTTTCTACTTTCGGATTTAGTCTAGTTAGGGCTCTTCGTCT
Source organism: Conus betulinus (assembly GCA_016801955.1). Lineage (NCBI taxonomy): Eukaryota > Metazoa > Mollusca > Gastropoda > Neogastropoda > Conidae > Conus > Conus betulinus. The sequence continues at coordinate 68,486 of JADBJO010010757.1, read as the reverse complement.
AGCCTTCAGTAGTTTTTTATTTTTAGTTTATTAGAGATATTGATAATAATAACAAATAATAGAGTAGAGTAGTGTAGAGCTGTGAGTAAAGAGTAAGCACAAAATATTTCAAACCTAAAAGGAAGCTACCATTCTGGGTGAGAGTTGCTAGCGATTGGCTCCTTCAAGAGAATTACATCATCCGGTGCCAGACGCGTCTCCTGAAGTTTGGCGCGAGTCAGAAGGCTCCTGACCCCCCTCAGATCAAGACGCACATCATTTCCCAGTCTGTCTGCTGCCTCCAGATAGCTCGGTGGGTTTTTGTTTTAGATCGGGAATCTTTCGAGGGGAAAATTTGAAATAAATTGGGCAAACATCAGATTCGACTCGCCCATTTAGTTAGGGATGTAGGGTTTTCTTATCATTGTATGACCTCATCACCTATGCCCCAACAACAACATTTGGGCAATAAAGAACTGGAAGTTGAAGTTCTCTCATGTTGTCATTTGAACGAGAGATATATAAGGATATAGTCACAAGCCTTGAGACAGACAGAAAGTGACACAGTCACCCCCCCCCCCCCCCCCCCCCCCCCACTCTTTAAGATATATTTCAATGTTGATTCAAATAAAATGTCTATGTATGAGTGCATGACCAGTAAATAACGACACTGAACACATTAATAAAGGAGATATGGGGGGGGGGGTACTTCTGGGACCGGCCCAGAACTTACTCCCCTAATGTTGATTCAGACTATAGTTCAATGTTTGATTCGCCCAGAAGTACTCCCCCCTAAAATTGATTCAAACTGTATTTCAATGTTGATTCTGAAACAATATCCACGTAAGTCTTCATAAACGAGAAACAACATCCTTAAGCTCTTTAATACAGAAGATATGAAAGGCGGGTACTTTTGGGCCTGGTCCCAGAAAGACTCCCCATTTGCCACGGAAGTGCTCCCGGGAGTTTTGCTCCCAGGAGTAAGTCTGGGCTGGGCTGGGCCCAGAAGTATTCTCTCAGCTTCGGGAGGGGGGGGGGGGGGGGGTAACATCTGGAGCCGCGCCAAAGTTACGTACTGTTTCAGCCAAAGTACTTCCCGGGAGTCATTCTGGCGCGGGCCCAGAAGTACTCTCAGAGTACTTCTGGGCATGGAGTACTTTTGGGTTTTACAGTCTCTTACAACTGGGATGGATAACATCTGGTTCATGATAA